>DF240523.1:53904-112237 GCA_000507305.1 Breviolum minutum Mf 1.05b.01 | reverse complement strand
AGGTCGCTTTTAGGTCGCTTAGGCGCTTTTAGAGGCTTAGACGCTTTTAGGCGTTTTTAGGCGCTTAGGCGCTTTTAGGCGCTTTTAGGCGCTTATGCGCTTTTAGAGGCTTAGGCGCTGTTCCACGCTTCTGCGTAGTTTTAGAGGCTTTTAGAGGCTTTTAGAGGCTTAGAGGCTTAGGCGCTTTTAGGCGCTTTTAGGCGCTTAGGCGCTTTTAGAGGCTTAGGCGCTTTTAGAGGTTTAGGCGCTTTTAGAGGCTTGTTCGAGTTAGGGTGACCCCTTCTCACGCCGCAATGAGAAGCCTTACCAATCCCAAATAACAACATACAGTACCCTGTGGGCTGGCCTGTTCCCTTAGAGAGTGGAGTCGACTGTGCAACCCGCTCATCCTGCAAAACGGAATTGCCATCCTGCACAGAAAGTGAACGTCTTCCCTTTCAAAATCAAAACCTCAAGACCAACTAACAACTCAAGAAAAAGTTCTCGGCATGAACTGCAGTGAGAGTAATTTGATATCTCTAGTCAAATGTTCCAAGATAGGGCAAATTTTGAAAGACTTGGTAGACTTGGTAAGTAGCTTCTGCATCGCATGAAGAGCGTGCCTTTTTCCGCAGTTTCACATCTTGAAGCGGGGGTAAGACACTCTTGGTGTGAGCATCGGCAGTGCGTTGTGGCCTGACGATCGCTCCAGGAACAGTTGGACAGTTGGATTGCAAAGCTACAAGTGTCCGGCAAAACGGCAAAACTACAAGTCCTTTCTGCAAAACGGTCTTCGGGTGAATGGCTTTTTGGATCTTTTTGGATATGCTTCTCGTCTTCCCAATTTCAGATCTCAGTTTATGTTTTCCCATTGAGCCAGACCTTGTGGACAGTGAAGATCTTGGAGACAGTGAGATTGGGAGATCAGTGAGAAAGTTCACGTCCATAGGGTCATCTGTTGCAGCCGTGCTTTCTCTAGTTCCGGGACTTGCGGTAGATCCACGAGGCGGTGAAGGGTTTGGGAAAGCAACACAGTCAAATCCTTTTGAAGCAGAATGGGTTGACTGTCTCCTCCTCAACCAAGCGATGCTCATTGGGAAAATTTGGAAGCAACACTGCAATGAGGCAGCAGAATGGATTCGAGTTCAAGCATCAAGAATTATCAACTGATCAGCCAAAGATCAATGCTTTATTGTTGCCTATGTTTACCATGACTAGTGAACGTGATAGTCAACACAAGCACAAGCACATTTTTTAGAATTCTGATGCATTCTGTGTCCGATATCTTTGGTGCTGCTGTCCGCTGCGAGGCATGGAATAAAGAGGATGCGACTGCGTTGCTTGGATGATATGCAAACACCGCCACATGATCCACATGTCTAATTTCCCATCAAAGAAAAGCTTGGAATGACATCCAACACTTGCCCATGAACTTTTCAATCCATGGCCATTTTCTCACTCGCTTCGCTTTGCCCATTTCCGAGCCAAGCCTGTCATTGGGTGACCACTTTGGGTCTTACTCGATGCGTACCTTGGTGATAGCGTATTCAAGGTTGCTGTTCAGTACATCCTATACACGTCCTCAAAATTGAAAACGCAAAAGATTGCATTGTTGGACGCTAATTCAAGGATCGCAAATATGAGCCACCCCCGCTATTAGTAGAAAAGGGGACCGCCCTAGCGACAGGTAGCAATCGCAACGATCTCACAGCTTTCGCGTGTCGCAGAAGGTTTGCGTGGTTGTGCTGGGTACGCATTGCTGTGGTGTCACATATTTGCAGGCATCACCTTTGCATCTTGGCTAAGTTTGACTTCAGCCTTCAATGACAAAGCGGTATTTCCAAGTTAGGTGCTACTTGCTGTGAGCTGTTGACTCTCTCTCTCTCTCTCTCTCTCTTCGATATTGTTTTTTTTGTCTATATTGACATGCAAGGAATATATGTTACACATCGTACATGTGTACTGTATGTCTAGCATCTACTAAGTTTCTGCCTTTCTTTTATTCTATACGAAGATACACATTATACATGCATGTATTGTACCATCGTATCTATTCATCACAACAGCTGCATCAGGACACATAAGATACCTTGCACTGAGCAAGGGTTCATTTCGGCCGCAGATTTGGGGGTTTGGCGTCTGCGCTAAGAAATTAACAAGAACACCCGGAATATGCGTAGGGGCGGTTCGTGAAGTATACAAAGCGCTTTTTTTAGGCTTTCCATAGGCTTGAACTTGCGTTGTTCAGAGAAGGCAACAAGTGTTCTGGTTGTAAACACCAAAGGCTTCGAGGTGTCTTCAATTTTGAAGAGAATCTCCTGAGACTTGAGACATGATCGAGAAAGTCAAATAAACGAGACCTGACCAACCAAGCCAAGTTACTTGGCAATGCCTCTTCTGTGCAAATTCTCAAAGAATGTATCTATCTAGGTGGGTGCTGATAAATCAATGTGAATTTTTGACAAAAGTCGGACTGCGTGTGCTGCTTTCTGAGCCCTTTCCATGCTCCCAACGGCTGCATCGATGCAAAAAGAGTCTTCCTGCACTCTTCCCTTCTGCATATCTTCCAATAAGGCACAAATCTGCTGCCACTTAGATGCTTTTTGACATGATCGTATTGCTGAAGTGTAACCGAACAGGTCGAGCTGAAGACTTTGAGAGATGATTCTCAGCAGTTCAAGAGCCATCTTCCAATCACCTCGTTCACATCCTGATAGAGTAGCATTGTAAACAACCAGGTTTGGCTTCAAATGCCCCCCATTGTGGTTCAGCATATCTGTCAAGTGCGCCAAAGCCAAATTCAGCTGTGAGGCGCTGGCACATGCAGAAATCACAGCAGCAAAGGTAAATTCATCCAACAAAGCTGAGCGTGAAGGCATCGAGACAAAAATCGAGGAAGCTTGCCGCCATTGGTATCCACACGCTGAAATGGATGCGTTGTAGGTTATCGTGTCAGGGAGAAGATGATATCGTTGTGAGTCTCCAAGCAAGCTAAGTGCACTTTCCCATTGACTTGTTTTGTCGCACGCACTGATTGCCGTATTCATGGTAATTTCGTTTGGATCCACTTTGTTGCGATGCATGCACTCTAAGAGGTGGAGCACTGGCAAGCTCACTCTTGCATTTTCGCAAGCATTGAGACAAGTGTTGAAACTCACCACATCTGGCACTGTGCTTTTCAAGAAGTGGCTTGGATTTGAAGGCAATGATGACATTGACAGAACTGACAGCAATGTATTGAATGCAATTTGCCATTCTCCGGCCCTGGCAAGGCTACCAAGAGCTGAGTTGAGTAGAATCGTGTCCATGTCTGCCATGGTGTCCATCAACTCAACAGCTACGCCCCACTTCAGTTGGGCTGACATTGCATTGATGCATGAACTAAAGCTAAATAGATCTGGCTGTAAGGCTTGTGTTCGGAGCTTTGGTAGCAAATGAAGTGCAAGGCTCCAGCTGGCGGTTTCGTTTTGTCAGTAAATGAAACTGATGATAGACTCGATGACAGGATGGACATCAATGTATTCAAGGAGACAACATCCACATCCATACCGTGCATGGCAGCCACTGCTATGTGCCATAAACCGCCGCCGCCAAATGTCATCACGGTCGCTACGGTCTTGGCCACATGTGACACGAAAGCGTTGAGACTCCAACAGCCCTGCAGCTGCTGCGTCTGCGTCTTGAGGCCACATGCGCCACATGTCCTTGCCATATCCAACAACTCCATTGCACATCTCCATGAATGCCAGCTGGCACAACTTGCAGAGATGCAGGTGTTGAAGTGAATGATGTTGACCTGCCGGATTTCACTGCTAATTTTGAATCATGTTGAACTTGTCTGGATCATTTATCTATCCAGCACTTGCGACTGTGCGGTCATGCGAACACCCCGGTCATCAACCTAGTACAGTGCAGTAGTACAAATGCAATATCGTGCAGTGCAATCGAACCTATTTCTCTTTGCACTCCTTTACTCAAGGCACTGGTTCACCCTGCCTCGGTGTTGACTTTTTGCAAGGACTCGAGCTCGGTCTTAGCAGCCTCGCCATGCCAAGTCAGCCCCTAAACATAATCGATCTCGTACAATGTCTCAAATTTCAACAGGGAATAAGAACAATGTGGTATGTTGTCATGAAATAAGGCAGTGAAAATCCAGAGTGTTTGATATGATATTGTTTGATGCAAGTGAAGCTAAACGACAACCCTGGAACCGTTCGGAAGATTTGCCTCAATTCCATATTGTCTGGCTGTTTTCCGGAGGAGTGTAGTGACTTCCGGAGCAGTCTGTGGAGCCTGGACCTAGCATGAAGCTTCGTCCTAAATCGATGTCCTGACGTGTGTATCTACCCTGAATCTACGCTGAATCTACCCCGGTTCATGTGCAAAGATGTTAACATCTTGGAAGCATCATCTTCACCGCGTTCACTTACAAATCCTGACTGATAGATCTCAATCGCTCCCGCACCTTGAACATGAAGCCATTAGGCTGGAATATGACGAAAGACTGACCATCCAGCTGCAAAATTGCCTTGAATCATGTGAAATCAACTTAAATCACACCTGATCTATCAAATATGCAAATGTGCCACTTGGAGGCTGTGCCGCGGTACCATTATCACGCTTCTCTCTCATTTTTCATCAATGCTTCAGTATTTCCAAGAAGATGCTTTGGACGTCTGAGTCCAGAGATGCCTTGAACCGGTCAAGCACTAGGTCACCAAGCAACAAAAACGAAGAAGCTCATGAGCTTTACAAAAAAAATCAAAATCAGAACCTGTCCATCTGCAAAAGTTTGAGTTGTCCTTGGCCCCGTTCACGCCCTTTTTCCTTCCCCTTCTGACCATTGATGTCCACAGAAAAATACTGCACCTACCACCATGCCACCTAGGTGCGCATCGTGGCAGATGCAGATCCTGGATCAAAATTAAACGAAATCAATAATTAATTGAAGCTCCTAGTCTTGGTACAGGCTTTCGTTCATTTGCACAATCTCGCTCACAGTATCTTGGAGCACTGGGTCCAACTAATGCTGTTGGCTCATCCTGCAGCATACAAACGCTGCAAACACCGTATTGATGCGATTTCCAGCTCATTGCACAAAGTAGAAGTCTTGTCAGAAAATGCATCAACTCGCAAAAAGGAAATGTAAGTGACCATGTCCGCATCCATGCCAAGGGTTGTCATGTTTCGTCTAAACCGCCAAGCCTCTTGAATGGCGAAAACCTTGCAGCAAGCTGCAATTATTGAGTTGTACGTGACAGTATCAACCTCAATGTGTTTTCCAGACATTTCTGCGAACATCTCAAGAACTCGTTTGTGAAGGCCTGCATTGCCACATGCGCTGATGACAGCATTGTACGAGACTAGATTCGCTTCCACCCGAGCATGCTCGAAGTGCTCGAAGAGTCTCATTGCAGTTGCCACACGTTGGCCGCTTTCGCATGACTTTACCAAAGCACTGCAGGTGACAGCTGTGAGCTGGATTCCTTCGGCACACATCTTTGAAAACAAAGCAAGAGCAGAACTGACTCGCGATAGTCGTGAACAAGAGCTGATCAATGCATTGTAGCTGATGGTGTCAGTCTGCAATTTCTTGAGATGCATATCCTTCAGCAAATCAACTCCTTGACGCAGATAGCTGCATTTGTCGCATGCGCTTATCAGTGCGTTGTAGGTGATCTCCGTTGCCATAACTCTCCTTTCTGGCATTTCGTGGAAGAGTGACAAAGCCATCTTTCCCTGCCAAGGTTCTTTCTTCAACTTGAGCTGTATGACATGAGGGAAATGATGCATCTCTTTTAGATCTAGCATTCCAGCAGCTTTGGAGGCACAGAACACCTGATGATGAAGAGTATGTTTTCAGCATTGCAAACAAAGGTATTACGGTATTACGCTACTTTCCCCTTTGTACAAAACACATCTAGAAACACCCTTAAAGCCCGGATCTCAGCCTTCTTGCCCTTCTCGCAACTCGTGATTGCAGCATTGTAACAGATTGCATCTTGCTCCAATCTGACAGATTGCATCCAAGCAAAAAGCCACATTGAAGCCTGCCACTCACAAGCAGTGATAGCAGCACTGCACGTCACACAATTTGGAAGCACCGACCTGGCGCCCATCCCACGCAGTAGGTCCAATGCAATGCTGCTTTCGCCACAGTCACGGATCAAAATACTATAAGTTGCAACGTTTGGTCGCAGCTTCCAGTGCAACATCTGCGAAAACGTCGACATCGCAGATTCATCCGTAGCCAGAAGAGCGTTGCAAGCTACGGTTGACGGATCCAATGCTTTCTTATGCATGTCATAGAGGAGTTGCTTTGCTGTGAGAACATCACCAGACTTTGCAAAAGACACTACCAGAGAATGATATGTCGCTGCATCAGGATCCAAGCGCGCACGCTTGACTCCGTCAAGTATCCATCTGGGGGTTGCACCAGCTTCAATCAAAGCATTATACATAGAAATTTGAAGAAACGGTTGCATGCGCATGGAAGATATTGAAGATAGGAAGCCAAAAGCTTCGGGCCAAATCTCTGACCCACATGCCGTGAGCAGCTTGCAGCAAAGCTCTGTGGGGTCCCGCAGCTTGGTCGGGTCTTTACAATTTTCTTGTTGCCTAAGCTGCTTGGTAACGCTTTCCGGCTTTCCGCAAGACCCCTGCCAAAAATGCCAAATTCTGAAGAATTTGAAAGAAATCTACAGCTTAGGCATCTTCGAACCTTTGCTTTAAGTCTTTAAGTCTTTAAGCCTTAAGCGAGTACTGGTTCCTACCTTTGCTTACGAATTGAGAGTACCTGAAAACTCAAGAACACAAAATCCAATTCTCAAGTTGGGGAAAAAACACCTACATCTCACAAAAAATCGGAGGAAAGTTGGAATGAAAAATAATGAAAAATAGATGCTCAAACTTTGGCTGGGCTGCCATACCAACTGGCGAATACATGTGAAGGCTGCTTCCCACATGTGAGCTATCGTGAAAGCTGATGCCAAAGATTCAAGGGACTGATTTGCAGAGCCTCCCGAGGACAAAGCTGACACCGTCCATTCCCATCCCAGTTGATCACATGCTTCGCTTAAAACTTTGTCGGGGACAGCTTGTGATTCTGAAGTGGTGAGGCCATAGAATGCCATCTGCCAGCAGTGCATTCTCCAAGGGGCATAGTTTGCAGACCTCTCTGTCAAGATCTGGAGGGCAAAGGTCCACGTCATGGACTCCGATTTGAGAAAGTCTAGGCTTTTGTCCAGTGGAACACCGTGCACAGACATCTTTGCTAAAGCAGACAGGCCTAGTTCCCAGCCACGCCCGTGCCAAACAACGGCCAACGTCTTGTAGCTATTTGAATCTGCTTGAAGCTTTGATGCTCTCATTGATTGGAGCAGCTGCAAGACACAAAGCCACTCTTTGTATACAGCACAAGCATTCATCGCAACGTTGTAGGTGGCAACATCCAGTGCTAATTTTAATGAAGTGGAAAATGCGAGATGCTGCAGGGCTTGTTCCCACAGACTGACCTCGCGAGACTCGTGAGACCCTATGAGAGCAGTGAGTGCAAATACATCTGGGAAAAGTCCCGAAACTGTCATTCCAGCGAAGATCTGCTGTGACACATGCCATGGTGCGATCTTTATAGATGAGGTTAACATCACTGCATCCGCCCGAGAACTGCTGAGCACGCTGTTGAGGACAAGCTGCCAAGCAGCCTTTTCACAGCCACTTGTTGCAGAAGTGATGAAGACAGAAGCAGTTCTTTCCTGATCGGCCGTGGTGGGCTGACTTAGTTGACCGTGTTTTGCTGTAGAGTTTTGTTCGCGATTTGTTTCATGCCGCTTTCTCTGTTCGCAAGCTAACGACAACCGGCTCAGCAGAAATTCTTGCAAGATCGCGACAGCATTTCTCCATTCTCCTCCCTGTGCACATGCTTTGGTCACCATGTTGTAAGACGAAGCACTTTGCATACTATGCACGCTGACTCGGCCATGCGAGTTTGCACCAGTGAATCTGCTGTGGTAAGTGTCGTGTAGGTCCAAAGCAAGTGTCCACTTGCGACCTCTTGAATATGAAGACAAAGTACTTTGAAACGAGATTTTGTCGGGCTTTAAAGCTGCAAGAGCAAAGCTCGCAAAAACATCACAGCTTTGCTGCCAAAGGGAATTCCTGTCAAAGGAGTTGATTGCCACGTTGGACAGAACCAATTTGTCCTGGCTTTGCTTCTTTGGATCGGCTAAGAGGCAAAGCAACGACCACTGCGAGGTGCGTCCACAAGCGCTTAAAACTGTTGTCTTCTTGGCAACATCATTGGAATCGAATGGCCAATCTAAAGAATGCAAAGCATCTTGCCATTTTTGAGTCTGTGCAAGAGCTTTGATCATAAGTGCACCCTAACTCTTGAGCTTCAAATGCCAAAAGACAAGAGAAGACAAGAATTTCAAAATGAAATCATGGTTACAGTCAGTTTCGAGCACTTTGAGAGCCCTTGCACGTGCTTGCAATGCTTTTAGTCGAGTCTACCTTATACCTAACGCTGTCTCGACCCTTGAGCTGTGACTGGCAAAGACTGACACTGCTGTGCATTTCCGTAAACCACAACGAATTCTCCAATTTTTTCCAGGGCTGTAAGGGCACGAGGCCGAGTGTCAGGGTGGCAAGGCATCCAGGGTCAAGTCAAGGAGTGAGTTCGATCGCGATGCTTGAAATCAGGTCCTTGTCGCCGTTCTTCACAGGCCATCCTGTCATTGAACATATTTTACACATAGTTACCTCATTGTGAGTACACTTGCATCGAGTCAAAGAACATCAGCATGTCATACCAAGAATATCCAAGAATCTAACATTCCCTGAAGGCCATGGCCCATCTCGTCAGAATCAAAGTGTTTGACAGGCGATGACCATCCAAAGGGCTAAGGATATACCGTCTTTCCGGAAAGGTTAGCTTCAGAATGCAACAGATTTCCGGGTGCTGTGCCTCTGGTCAATATCAATCTGGTCAAGACGGACTTCAGGTCCAAGGGCAGCTGCTCCACCACCTTGCAATGTGAAACAAATTGAAATGAATTTTCAAAAAATGAGCTCATCTTGACAAGGATGAACAAAAAAACAATATCAAACAATCTGCTTCCACAATGCTTGGCAATGTAGGGGTACCTTGGTTTTGGAAGTCGAGTTCGTACAGTAAAAGTCAAGGCGGTATCTATGCAAGAAATTTCGCTTGCACCACAAACGATCTTCTTCGTAAGTTGCCGATGAAGAATATCTTCCGTCGGTCACCACTGGATGTCCAGCATGTGCAGTGTGCAAGCGGATCTGGTGGCATCGACCCGTTAAAATTTGGATTCGGATGAGGGTCAAAGAGCGCAAAGCTTCGGAGGACGCATAGGATGCCACAGTTTTGAGCAACGAAAGTGCGGGTTTTCCAGATTGCAGGACTCTGCTTCCCGAAAACCACTCAGGTCCATCCTCCAGCCAGTGAACGTTTGCGTCAAGTCTTTTTCGACTTGAAGAGCCATGAGACAGTACGATGTAGTCTCTTCTCATGGCTCCAGTCACCAGCTGGATCTGCAAGTCATAGTAAGCTCTGTAGCTTGTAGCCACCAGAATCAGTCCGGAAGTTGGCACATCTAAACGATGCAAAAATCCGCGGCGATGCGTCAAGTCGCCAAGCAAATTTTGTTGAGATGAAGGCAGTACTGACTCCAAGTAGTGCGAGAGCATTCGTTTTGAATCTGACTCTGCAGCAGAATCATCCACCTGCAACATTCAGCTGAAAGGGTTCAGAATCATTTTTGAATGTATATAGTACGAGTATACAGGCATCAAATAAGCGTCACTCTCATGAAACCTTCCGACCGAACGTTTGACAGGAGAGTGAGTTGATCAATGGCCTCATTTTGAAATGAGTCTTGCTGGCTTGACGGTTCTTCTCCTTTTTGGTTCTTGACGTAACCTTACGTTTGAAGTATTGATCATGCTTCACGGTTCAACACACTGCCCAAGTTTGTCCAAAGCACCTAGAATCACAATTGTCTAGTGTTGATAGTGTTTCCAGCAGCTTGGCTCCAGGAATTTAGGGCTTATTTCTCAAAGGTTACTCATTCAATCAACATCAAATGATTATTGATTCAATTTGATTCTATGGTTGCTGCTTCATATAGATTATATGTTCATGGTGTTTATAGAAGTATGAGGAAGCCGTTTGTCCAACGGGTTGATTTGACGCAGCCAAGGCCTGCCATCCAGGCGGCTTCAGGATGACTTGTCGGTCTTGCCAAACCTGGACTGGATGAGGTGCGATGGTATCGTTTGAGAGAACAGAAGGCGACTCCACAGACTCCGTTTTGCAGACTTCGAAGCGGTTTGCCAAGCGATCTAAGTGGTTTGCACAACGAAGGATCAACTTTGCAAAGCCATCCAGGATAGACTTTGGAAGCTGTTTGCTGAACGCTGATGCCCACAGAACCTGTAATAGGATGCCGGTAGAAGGACTTTCGACACGTCCAAGGATCTCCTTCTGCAGGGTGTAGTACACGTCGTTCATTTCAAGTCTATGGTGGCGCAGATTGTCAGGCTCTGATCGCTCTTCTCCATGTGTAGCATTTGCATCCCGTGAAACGCCTCTTCTAGCAAGGCTTCCCAAGGCCCAAAGCAAATTTCCTAAGCTGCTCGTTGGGAGGCGCTTGTGCTGCCCTGCTGCAATCCTCCAAAGATGTCAAATTGTAAACAGCACACAATGCACAAGAAAATCAGTTTCATCGTTCAGGGATACAGTGCAGCCACCAACTATGCTACCTAGTAGAATCATATCTACAGTCATTGTATGTTCAGCGCAAGATTTCGACATTGCAAAGATGAGATCGTCAAACTGTCCTCTTGCGCAATTGCTCAACGGCTTGCATGAGGTAATTATCATCTTGCACATTCAGCACAGCCATGGACCACCTTTGTGCAATGCAAATGGCAGCTCGGCTTGCAGCAAGACTTGGAAAATCAAAGGCATCCCATAGAGTTATGAAATACAACTGCTGCCATGAGACAAACAAGTTCCGAGCTCAGAAATGCTGGAATTGATGAGAGTTGCTGCCACCCGGCGCCATGCACGTGCCAGGTCCAATGGAGAAATGTCAAACATTCCAATCTGTCCCATCTTTGCGAGCCGCCAAGCAATCTGTGCGAGTTCAACATTCAGAAGCTCGGACAGCTCCTGGCCACAAAGCTGAGATCTGGCAGCTCCTGGAGCTTCAATAAACCAATAAAATTGAATAAAATCCAACAAAACTTTGGAGGACATGAGGTCTTAGCCTTAGTTTTGAGAGTGTAGCGGTTTGGCGCGTTATCGAGCAGAATATGGAAGGCACATGGCTCTATTCATGTTCCAGGATCACCCGAATCTTCAAGTTCAGTGCAACATCGCAAAACGCTCTTGTTTGTTTGCCCGACACCTCCTTAGAGCAATCGCCTTCACCTCAAGAAGCTGTTTCTCTATTTTGAACACGTCAGTTCAGATTTGCCAGGCATGCAATGAGTCTGTGAATATTTGTAAAAGTGCAGTGCTGTGCAATTTTATGCAAGTCTCACGTTGCATGTCATGTCATAGTGGCTGCTTGGCAAAGCACACAAGCGGAAGAGATGAGCTCCACAGGGTGTTGAATCATCAGCCAGGAGAAACAACACCTCAGGAGTCGATACAAATCAGGTGTTGTTTCTTGATATTCTTGTTGGACTCTTTGAAACTCAAAAAAAAAACTCAAATGACCCTGGCATAACCAAAGTAATTTATGCTATATACTGGACACCACAATGCTTTCCCCCAGCCTGTTCCCATTTCTTCTTATTCTCGCAGGCTGTGACCAGGGCGTTGAAACCTCAAGGAAAAGACATGAAATTAAGAAAATCACAGATGACTTAGAAAAAACTTAGGGACCAGACTTATCGGATCTGGTTTGACGTATGCAATTGCCATCTGCTCGAAGAGGTGAATGGCCTTTTGCCAACTGCTGGCTTTCTCACAGGCACTGAGGGCCTCGAACCAAGCTACGAAGGTGAAGGTTTATACCTAGACCGAAGGTGTTTCTAATGATAGTTCACTGCATTCCAAAACATTCCATGAATTTCGCATACTACTTCCCAATTCATCATATTTTTTTCATTATACGGATTATACCTTGGTATCTTTGTCACAAAGTTCACCAAATCTCCCGTTGACTCTTCGTTTTCAACTTTGCAACTGAGGGACTGCATTGTACGAGATCACATCAACACTTGTTCCAAGCAACTCGAACAAAGACAAGGCCGGACCCAACTTGCTCGCATTTCCACAGGCGCTTATCACTGCATTGAACGTGATCAGATTGGGTTTCAGGCGGCAGTCAGGCATTGCTGAGAGAAGGCACAAGGCAAGCTGCCATTGCTTGCCCTTGTCACAAGCACTGGCACCTGAACCAAAGCAAACGAGGTCTCTTCGCAGTCTCCTGACTGGCATTGCATTCAAAAGCCCAAGAGCATGTTGCCATTGGAAAGCTTTCTCACATGCACTTGTCATTGTACTGAAGCCGAATTCGTCAAATCCCATGAATTGCAGCGCTGTTTGCCATTCATGGATCCGAGAGCATTGGTTGACCACCATGTTTGATGAGATCACAAGCGTTTCTCTTTGATGTCCTTCCTCTTCAGCTTTTTGAAGCACATGGAGACCTCGTTGCCATGCAATGCCTAAACTGCCTGGATTCGCCATACCTGTGAGCTGGATCGCGGCGGTCACACTGTACAAATCAGTTTTCATGCCCAGCTTCCTGGCCTTGTGAATTTGTACAAGGCCAAACCTCCACGAGTACAACGAGGACGAGTCAAAGCCGCTTAAGGCGCTTAAGTCGCTTAATGCATTGCTTGCAAAAGTGTTTAGCGACACAACATCTGGCACAAGTCCATGCAACGACATGGACTCCAAGAGAATCTTCGCAGTTGGCCATGCCCGTGCCCCCATTCCAAATGAACCAAGGGCTGAGTTGAAGCTAATGCTGTTCACCTTGACTTTCAGCTCAGCCAACTTCATGAGAGAAAGGGCTCTTTGCCAGCCTCCACAAGTCATAGTTCTGTGGTAGGAAATCAAATCCGGGAGAAAAGCAGCGCAATGCATGAATTGCAAAAGATGCAACGAGCTCTCCCAATTCGGCAAAGCCATAGAATTCCAGGTCAGAAGATCTGGTAGAACTGACGTTGAAAGCATTGAAGTTAGAATGCCACGCGATTTCTGCCAAGACAGCGATTTTTGGAGCCCCACCATGTACGAGAAATGATCCAATCTCACATGGTTCATCCGCATCGTCAGCAAGAGATGTTGAGACTTCTTCCAGGCATCAGGTGCTTTGCTTAAAGAAGAAGTGAAAGAATTGTAGGAAAGTGTCATGTCGCGTGGGTTTGTCGCTCCATGGGTGTCTCTCAGAGAATTTAGTGCCTTGCCAAAGAGCTTCAGAGCGGTCTGCCATTTCAGCAAATTCATCACGCAGTTGTAGCTCACTGCATCAGCACATGAGCTACATTCGAATTCTTGAAGCAATTCTAGGGCCTCCCGCCACTGCCAAGTTCTAAAACTTGAGAGAATGGTATTGTAGTGAAAGGAGTTTGCTTGTACAGCTAGTGCAACTAGTGAATTGAGATGTGCAAGCGCCTTTTGGGCTGAATCTTGAGAAATCGCTTTCAGTGTCTTGGTTACTTCTCGTGGATCCAAACCTTCGCGTTCCCAATTCGTTTTGTGCTTCCCCTTATCCACGATTCGCCCTTGCATGACGAAGCTTTGCACGGATCACATTGGTACATCATCAAGCTACCAAGTTCTATAGTACTTTCCGCAACACAAAGAAGCAACATTGCACTGCATCTTGCAAGGTCTTATTTTGGAGTCTCTTCACTTCCCTATTTTGCTCCATCTTCTTTTCTTCCTTGATTACATGCAAGTTCCACAGTCGGGGCAGTTTGAAGGAAAGGGAATGGGAAATCACTATCACTATACTCATGCTGTCAGAATCAGCCACCTGAAATGTCTGCAAAGCGAGTGAACGTCAAAGGCTCCGGATTCAATAGCGTTGAAACAAAGTCTTTTTGGAGAAACGGGAGACGCTTTTTTCGCTCGTCAGAAATGGAGCGGATCCGATCCCAAGCTGGAAACGGCCTCAGACTCTGAACGTTATTGCTGAGACTCTCATTTTACCCTCACTCTCCTTCACTCTCCTGTGGCTACCTTTAGCTATTTTCTTCACGCTACCTTTACATCACTTCACTTCCTCTCGAATGGACTTCAGGCCGAGCCTAAAAATATCTTGAGCAAGTGGAGCTGCTCCCTGAGCACAAGAAGCACAAAACGAGAGGTCATCATGCAGAAAGATCTGGAACTGAAATCAGAACATGAGAAGTCTTACACCTTTCCACAATCTCCAACGAGATCTCCAACGATTTCTACAAATATTTCCTTTGCCTTCTGCACCTTCCGCAAGGTCAAGGAAGTCATGGCATCTTGCAAATCAGACGGCAACGGCTCTGCAGCCTGGGCATGAGAAATGATTAGAGACAACAGCACTAAAAAAGAATTGAGGTGGGAAAAAATTATGTTTAGAAAGAAAATGTGAGAAAATCAAACATCCTTCATCCCGCCTCACAAAGAGCGTTTTGCTGCAATCCAGATCTGCGAAACGCCAAGTAGTACCGGTGTAGAAAGTTCCTCTGGCACCAGGACAGGTCTTCTTGGTACGTGGAACTGGATGAGTAGATTGCATCGCTCACTGTTGGATGCCCGACATAAGCCAAATGCACTCGGATTTGATGTTTGCGACCTGTAGCAATGCGAATTCCAAGTAAAGACATGGCGGACTGCACCCCAAGTTGTTTCTGCCCCTTCGTGTTGGCATCCAAGCATGTCAGATTCAACGCTGCATTCTTTGCTTGGGTGCCCTTATGCAGCAAATGCGCCAAGAGCTTGATATGACTTTCAGCATTGGACCCTGGCTTCACCTGACTTGGTGTATCCTGCTGAAATCCTGTATCTGACCAGGTGACTGATGCTCTCACGGCTCGATTCCCAGAGAACCATCCGTGGCAAAGACTGGTGTAATCCCGGGTGATCATACCGAGTGAGAGCTGAAACTGCAGGTCATAGTAGGCTTCGTAACTGGACGCTACAAGGATTAGCCCAGAGCTTGGAACATCCAAGCGGTGAAGAAAACCTCTTTGGTGACTTTCATCAGCGAGAATTGGATGCTTAAAATTCAAGCTCGAAATGTATCGGGACAGCGGCAGTGCGGAGGCTTCCCCAGACTCGTCCACCTCCAGAGTCACATAGACATAACTACATAACACAGTAAAAATTGGTCAAACGGTCAGCAAGTTTAACAAGACTGCAGTCCCTATACCGCTTACAGTCCTACAGCATGTCAAGATGTGAATGCCTAATCCTTTTGCAACAGTTATGGGACAACTGGACCACAGGCCTGCCACCCGGATGGCTTGAAAACAAGAATTCCTCGGTTGCAAAAGACAAACGGAGCCAATTGGAAGCTTATACACCGCGAAAAGTGCTGTGATGAGAGAAATGGACCATGTTGCAAGAGTCTTTTCACACGAATGCGCAAGATCAACTGCGCATGATCCATGATTGTATAGAATTAAGGAAAAAGAAACACGAAGGGAAAAAGATTTTAAAAAAACACCAAGAAGTTCCAAGCTTCGATCTGGTAGTTGCAAAATGACCCTTGGCTCTTTCGAGATCTGAGTTCCAATTGGAGCTCTTGCAGCCATTGGAGTTACCTGAGTTACCTGAGTTTTCTGTTCCGCTTTTGGACGTGCATGACCCGCGTGGCCACCCATGCCAGCACAATGCATCAAAGAGTGCCATATCGGGGAAAGCTGCACCGTTGGCAGTTGAAACTTTGCCAAATTTGAGGCCCACAGAATTTCCAATGCATTGCTGGCAGTTGCTGAAGCCATTAAGAAGGAATCTGCTTGAAGGTCAGCACTTCGTTGCGCAAGTTCACGTTGAAGACTGTGAAAGAACTCCTGGCTTCGAAAACCAGGGGCCCCTTCATTTCCTTGGACTGCCACTGCCCAGGCCAGATTGGCTAGCGCACGCAGCGGCAACAGCTTTTCCTGCAGGATCATCAAAGTCAAAATATATCAGGCACGTCCACTCATTTTCAAGCGTGTTCTTTCAACCTGTCTATCAAAAGACTAACATACGAGTAATTTGTGTATTTTTTTGTCATTCCGTATGCAGAAATTGCCAACGTTGGATCTACGTTCGATCTACGTTGGATCTCCTCTCCATTCCGCAGGCGTAAGTCGATCTCGCCCAGAACTTCCGTTGGAAGCTTCCAAAACTCTAGATTTCTCAATGAGGAAGCCAACGACCAGGCTAAAGTGCTAAGTTCCTGCGCAGAAAATCCAAATTTCGAGTGCGGCTCAGAGTCTGGAAACATATGGAAAAATTGTAGTCCAATGTATTCTAAGTATACTGTTTTTATTTTCATCTCGCAACAAATGTACGGCTCGCTTTTCTTTTCTGTTTTCTTGCTTTCCTTTGAGATATTATGAGCATCCTGAAGCGACAGTTCCGCCAGATTCGGCAGTGAGAGCTCTGACACCGTTGCAGCCAGGCGATGCCGTCGGGCCATGCGCCAGACTGCTTGCGCACTCGCCTCGGACCTTGAGGGAATCCAGAAAGTGTAAGCTTCGAGAACAGAAATACTTTTGGTGTTTTCTCTTATTACTTTTTCACTAGACTGCGCTGCTTCCAGTCACACACAATTCTTGACGATGTCAGTGTCATCATTCTGAAAGAGAATGAGATGCTTGGACAATAAAATAAGCTGCACACGGTGGTTTTTCTTCCTGATGTTCTGCATCCCAAAGCAGCAACAAGGCATGCTCCCACCTTTGCAACGCGAGACGATGCTAAAAAGCCCAAACTTCGATTTTGTTTGCAAGCTTCGAAGCCTAAATCGAGGCAGACGCGGTAACTGTGCAGACAAAGTACTTGCCCTTCTCCACAGCCGTTATTGCCTCGATGCGCTGGCAGAACTTCAATTTCAAGACATCAAATCCCCTCATATGATCTCCAGGTGCAACGGTGCAACCAAAGCACAGAATTGTAGGACACCTCATTTGGCTCCAGCACATGTTGGGTCATCCATCCTTGAAGCAATGCAGTAAAGTCAATAAAGCTTCTTGTTGCACATCTTTACACCGATTCAGCTTGGCGCAACATTCAGGAAGGATCAAGCTTCAGACACTAGCCAAATAAGGAGCAAGCTCAATGAGACGTGCATTTTTAGAGAGACAGTTGTTGTCCCAGCTTTCGTTGCTTGCAACAAGCAAACAAGCACATCCTGTTTTTGAATTTACAACTCTGGCCCGAAGTGCATAATATACACATAGCCAGCTGTGCGTGCACGTGTCAAGAAAGGACACAGTCGGTTCGAAATCAGTGCAGGGCAACAATGTGAAGAACAATTGCCAAAAAATTCCACATCATCAAAAGGGCAGATTCAAAAGTAGCCCAGCTGAGTGCATCCTTTTCCCACCTGACCTGTACGAGACTACATCATACATCACAGCCTTTGACATGCTTAGGGCAATAAAAATCAACAATCCTCAATACCTAGTGGAAGAGGGGCGGTGTCAAAACCTGACGCGCGCAGATCAAGTAACAGATTTTGCATTTGTGCTGAGTCCATCTGTAAAGGAAATCTAAAGCGGGGGAGTGAGTTATGGAAAGGTAGTGCCAGCGTGGTTCTGCTGCCTGGCTTCGAAGAAAACCTATAGAGAAGCACCATTCGCGACTCTTCTCACATGCACTGAGGGCAGCGCTGCATGTGATCTCCTGGGAAAAAGCTTGAACATGGAAGCCTTATGGAAGCCTTATGGAAGCCTTGGAAGCCCTCGATTTTGGTCAAGCCAGGCGTCATTGTGGAGAACTTGAGTGATACGCGTTCCTTGGCTTGAAAGTGGTGAGGCCCATAGGTTTAAAAGAGTCATGTGAAACGCAGAATCTCTGCAATGTACTCTGAGACTTGTCAAGTAAGTGATCGTGACTTTATGACTTTATGTATCACACAACCGCAGAACAAGTGCACCATTGCTGAGCAAGTGTCGTTTGATTAATTCTAAAGACTCTTTCCAGAAGCTGCTCTCAGCCAAGACTTGTATGGCACTTGAGTATGTTATTCCATTTGGCTTGAGGCCCCATTCCTCACAACCAAGTAGTTGTAACGCTGGCTGCCATTTGACAGCCAAAGCAGTGTTGATGTTGGAGATGTCTGCAGAAAGTGAGTAGAACTTCATGGAAGCCAAAAGAAGGTGGGACCAGAGCCACTGCCGAACTTTCGCACAGGACCCCATTGCAGCACCACAACTGATGTAGTCTGGCCTTCCAAATAAAGACATTATAAAAATCATAAAAACATTCAGGGACAAAGTGCCGCAGTCTGACAGGTCCAAAACGACTGTGGTGACCTACGCGGTGTGTTTGGGTGCACAGGGTATCTGATGTCAAAAAACGCAAAAAAAAAAAAGATACCTGCTGGTAGAACCAGCGGCAAGAAGGCAAAAGGCCAAATGTGTTTGACCCGAAAACAATCAATGACGAACGTTCCCGGCATTGTGCGCTAGCAGTATGTTGTTGGCTGCGAACAGGGGGCGAACGATATTGAGATACATCCGAGCACGCTATGTGTTCTTGCGCGTATGCAGGTGTCCAACCAATCAGATTGGATTCCTACAAGTAAGAGTCATAAAACTTGCAAAACTGAAAGTAGATCAGTGGAGCAAATTGCAAGCCTGACGATACATAAATCCGACAAAATGCAGATTGGACACTACGGGAACCCATACTTTGCAGTGAAATGGTAGTCAGGAACAGTCATGGTAAACATTAAGATCAAAACAAAAAACAATACGCCTTGTATGTGTATATCCATATATATAATAGGCATGGGTGATTGTCAAAAAATTGTTACCTCAATTCCTGGGGGGCCCACTTCAAAATCTTTATGTATGTCTAGCATAACTCTTAATCATCAAAATCAAGCAAGAAGCCAGTTTTTTACTGACAGGTGCACTAGCGCATGTTTTTAACTTTGGGGCTGACTGAAAGCTATTGCTTGGTTGGCTAGCTAGTTGGTTGCCTAGATGCCTGGCTGGCTAGCTGGCTAGTTGTCGGATTATTGCGGTTTCGAGGGTGGCCGGCGTTTGTCATCACACGTGGACAGGTATCTCTAAGGGCTCCAGATTTGATTTCTGCTGGGGGGAAGCTAGCGCGGTGCCAGCGCAAGATTGAGACTGTATTTTCACCCTTTTGGCTGGAATTTGTGTAGGCTGATGGAAAAACCGACACTTGAGACAAGGTTGTGAAACAATGAAAAATGAGTACCGTGCCCAACTAATTACAATACTGCATTCTGTATTCAACATATTTGAGTTGCATATAGTTGTGCTGTGAAGTGCCCCATTTAGCACTCGTCCCGCTTCATAAAAGAGATGTGAAGTCAAGTCTTGAAATGCAACTCAGCCTTCCCAACACGACACTTTAGACCAGGAATTGTGAATGCCAGCCATATGTAATGTATGCATATATTGATAAAAATAAAACGTATGTATATATATATATATTAGTATTCGTAAATTTGAAGAAACTCCTTCCTTGGACAAGCACAAAAATATTTGAAAACAATCTTTCCACTGATAATCTGTGTTTCAGAAATTGCTCCGAAAACGCAAAAACATATATTTGAAAAAACTCGCGACAACAAGAAGCAACAATGTCTTTGAAAGCCTCCTTTGCATAATGAATAATGAACCAAGTTTCACAAGTAGCATCAAATACACTACTAGGATGAAAGTTATGCTTCCTGACTCATTTCAGTGAAGAACCCTTTCCCCCTGAAATCCTACAACATGTGAAGGCAGCAGGTGCTGGCGGGTCACACTTCTCGTTGTCACAGCCTTCAAAGTATTGTAATTCAAACCAACGTGAAATGTGAGAAATGTGATATGAAAGTGACTGAGTATGAGCTTCTAAGAAGACAGCTAACAAACATAAACTTTTGTCCCCGCGGGAAGTATTTCTGTCAACAGACTCCTCTTTACAACAAGCCAGCTTGCCCGGCAATTGCATGTTTCAAAGAAGAGTTTGAAAACATTCCTTCCTATTGAAATATGTGTTTGACAAAGCATCCTTCCTACAATGTTTACTTTCTTCGGAAAGAAGTAGCTTACATTACGAAGGAAATTATCTTTCCAGTTGTTTAACACATATTTTTGTAGTGAGTTTCAAACATGCTATTTCTGGAAGAAACAATATATTGTAGGATGGACTTTTGCGTTAAATTCTATTGTCATATACTGTTTATTCTAGTGTTTTAGGCATACTATTTCTAGAAAAGGCATATGTAGAAAAGCCTAGACACCGCTCTGCGCAGCTAAACCGTACAACCAAAGCAATACCGCTCTGCCCGGTAAACAAGAAAACAAAAAGATACCGCTCTGCGCTCCCCACGGAGTAAAACGGTTTAACGAAGCTTTCTTGACCATTCGCGCTATAAACCCTGCAAGTTTTTGATTTTTTCTCCCTCCATGGCCCACTAGAAACTAGCACGCTGCCTAAACGCCTTCGCAACATTTCCGTCAACTGCCTGCTTAATGGAACAAATTTTGAATCTGATGATCCCTTGGTTGCTGCAACCTGCCTGAGGATAGTCCGCATCTGGTCAAATTGCAAAAGTACTAGCTGCCATCTTCCAGCTTCACCGATCGCACTGATTGCTGCATTGTTGCCTTCATTAATGCAGAAATCAATCAGGACTATCTTCCGGCACAGCTTCTGCTTCTTTCAAGTCATCTTGCGAAGTGCTTTATATGTTTCTATTTTAGGCTGGCTGCAAACTGTGTTCGCTTCAATGTTGTTGACAGCCATCTCGTGCCAGAGCAAAATAGCCAACTGCCACCTTCTGACATCTTGGAATGCACCGATGGCCTGAGTTGACTGCAGAATTGCTACCCACTTTCTTCTGTTCACCCCTGCGTCACATTTGGAATTGTGTTGCTTTCATTGATGCGGTATGCATCTCATATCGTTATAGTGCATGATTAGAATGATATCAAGTCAGTTCACTTCACCCTAACTTTGAACCTGTGCCGGCCCTCTGCAGTAGTTTCCGCAAGATCTTGAATTCTTGCAGCTACGTTGCAGAGCTGTAAGTGAAGACATCCTCAGTGGCAAACTCAAAGCAACCCTGTTGCAATCACTAAAATGCAACTAGGCGCATTGTATGAGACTCTGTTGAATGCAGCTGTCACTCTGTTTTTCCCACAAAGTGTGGCAGCATGTCAGGGCTATCTGAAGGGCGATGGTGTTGAGCCATACTATACACATGCAGTTTGTCATCAGTGCATGTCGTAGATTAAAACACCTGCATGGTACCCACCAACCAGAGGTGTGCAATTGGGGAGAAGTGAGAGTAATCGTTTATGAAACAGCATGCTATGTCGCCGATGCAGGCAAGCAACTGGATGTGCCTCAAAACTGCCCATGTTCCGAATAATGTGCAAAACATGGGCCCATTCAGTGGACCTGCTGCAAGATGTCATGACCTCAGTCTACATGGTCACATGTGAAATCAAGACCTGGGTGGAATCCAAAGAAGACAAACGAGACCCGAGCCGTGTTGAAGATGAAGTCGTTGGGTGATATCCAAGTTGAGGTCATCTGGTGGAGTAAATAGAAACTAAGTCTCCATTCACAGGAAATTATGCAGCTGCTGTAGCTGATGCAATTTGCCCGAACCTGCGCTCTCACTCTGGCTGAGCTGAATCTGCTATACATCTGGTATACATCTGGCATCATCTGCCTGGTATACATCTGCTCTACTTTAAAACCTTCAGTGACATCATCACCTTCCGCTTGTCATTGCGATGAGGTCATGATCCTCATGAATGCATGGTTTGTGGATTCTACCAGGTATCATATGAAATTATATGAGTAAGTATTCAAATCAAAAGCCTCAGGAGAGCTTTTGAAAGGTTGCCTCCTGTGCGGTCATGTGCTTCAGGAGTTGGAGGGATTCTTTCCATTGAAGCGCTTTACTGCAAGCGTTGATTGCCTGGGTCAATGCAACTCAGATGCAACGATTTACCTCGTTACATCGATTGAAATGATTTACGACCAAACCTTTCCACTCAGCATGTCACTGAGTTGTAGCAAATGGTGTCTGAACGAATTCTTGCAAAATGCATATCCTCCATCAGCTGAAGTGCCTCGGATATCCCACACAGCGAATTGGATGATCGTCTGTTTGCTTCTCTGACCTTTAATGTGTGTATATATATATATACATATGGATTTATATTATATGATATGTATATTCATATGCGTTTTAATTCTGTTTACTTAAGATATTGTTTACAATCAACAAATATATTTAATGATATGTCATTCTTTGCTTCCTTGCATCTTTTGCCAATTTTGTTTTGCTAGGCTGCTAAGGTGCTCTCTCCCACTGCGATCCTCGAGTGCAAGCCACCATGGCGGCACTGTAGGTGACCACGTCCGGAGGTATGAGGAGAACTCCCCGCCTTTCATAGAAGAGAGACAAGGCAGTTCTCCAACTTGTCGCCCTGAAGGCATAGAAATGAATTCAATCGAGCTGCGACAAAATGAAGCTTTGCGGGAAACAACAAGTTCAGTGCGAGAAACACTGAGAAACCGCCAATGAAGTATCAAAATGTAGAAAACAATATATGAAAAAACAGTTTAGAAAAATGTATCAAATGACATCAAATGACCTTGTATTCGAGGCAATTTCAGCAGACAATGATGCTCCCGCGCTCTGAAGGCCACCATTTTTTTGGCAGCCCATACGCGCATGGCCATCAGAGTTGCTGCGTCAAGGAATACTGTCACTCGGTGAAAGATTGAGCAAAATCGCAGATTCTTGCGAATTCAATCTCCAAACAATTCCCCTTTCACTTCGCAAGGCATCCCATATCATGTGATTCAGATGGTGCGGTTTTTCAGGATTTTCACGTTTTTATTCAGTGCTGTCATTCTCGCAGCTTCATTTCGAAGCACGGAAATAAGGCTGGGACTGTGCTTATTGTTGCACTTGACCTTGCCCTTCTGTATCTACGTATCATTACGGGACGGTCTGGACAAGCTATACACTCTGTAAGATCACGGCCATCCACCCTACTTGGCAGTTCTGGGTCAGCCACCAATCCAATTTTTTGCTTGGATCCGAAGCATCCCGAGTCCCAACCCAAGTTGCATTACTCTTTACAAAGCTTGCAGGTATCATGCAGGCCACGTCTCAGAGGATCAGCTGGCCCAAAATCATCAGGGTCGTAAGTTATTTGTCTGTGCAGTAACTTCAACCACTTCAATCCACCTTCACAGTGTGGCACTCCTCAAAATCACCTCAAGGTCACATCAAAGCACATATCTAGGAACATGTGACAATCATTGACAATCTAAACACATATGCAGTTGCTGGGGGCAAAAGTGCCAGCTCCTGTCTCAGGCGCAGACGCTCTGGTGCGCCGAAGATCTTACGCACACATCCTCCAAGACATGACTTGTTGTCTTGTGAGTCTTGTGATTATTTGCCATCTGCAAGACAACATGACTCACTCCCAATCCTCTAGAGACCCTCTTGTTCAGCAGCAAGCCAGTTCGAAGTCGTAGTGGGGGTCGGTCGAGTAACCTAAAAAAAGGACAAGGGTTCTAGAGCTCAGGCAAGCAGAGCCGTTGACTTCTCGAATCCCTGGATTCACCAAATTGATCTATATTATATGACAGATCCAAGTAAGAAGTCGGCCCCGCATTGTCACAACAGGATACAACAGGCATCTAATCTAATCCTGCAAAGAAACCACAGCAGGCTTGCAAAGATCGCCTGGAGGACAAGAACAACCAATGCCTGAGGATGACAGGCGTGCGAAAGAGTATGGCAAGATCTTACACTTACATACTCAAGCAGTTCAAGTCTATGGTTGTTCAGGTCAAGTCACTCCGAAGAAGTGCCACTCGTAGATGCAAAGGAAGTCAAAGGTGAAGCGCACCACTTGCTCATAGCCGAGAGGGCTCCCTCTCGGCAAGACCAAAGCAAAGAACGACCAAATCAAAAATTTTGCGGTGATCAAGAATCGCATCAGTATCATCGTCGCCACCAACAAAGAACCAAAATCTGGATTCTCCTGAGCGATCTGCTGGGGGTCTCGACAGCGGCGTGCAGCATGAACAGCCCTTCAAAGAGAGACATTCTAGAACGATCACTCTTGATGCTATCTATCTCTCCTGGCGTACACCTGACTTGTGATATAGCGCATATGGTTGCTACTTCCTTTGAAGCCTTCTTAGCTCTCCCTGTGTTACTGTCACTTTACATTGCTCCTGGTGAGTCCTGGTATTTAGTAAACCTTGCACCTCAAGATGTTAGGATCTAAACTGTTCTGGTTATCAGTTGAAACTCACACTAAAAGGATCGCTTCCGTCACTCTGAAATTCTGCTGAGTCTCCACAATGAAAGTGGAGACGAAAACGACAAACCTTTGAATGCAGGACATTTCGACTGGCGGCAATCAAGGCACCGAGAAATGAACAGAGAAGAGATTCGTGAATCTGTTTTGTTTCATTGATAGTGGCTGTGATAAACTTGCATTCAAGCAACAATGAAAGGCAAGGAATGGCAATAACGATCATCCCGGCTGATTTAATGCCAGAGAAGCGCACGACCGATCGGAAGAGGAACAGGATAAACATTCCGCAGAGTGGTGCCCAAGTTTGGTCAAAAATGTTTGAAGTTGTCATAAAGAGATAGAGGGCACATATCAAAATGCTCGACAACATTGGAAGAGCCAAAGATCGGTTTGCCTGTTTCAATTCTTGCTCAAGTGCTGCTTCGTACAGTGAACTGGCTTTGCCTGAAGCAATTCGATCATGGATACTAGGTGACTTGGCAATGAAGCTCACCAGCTCACGCACTTGTTCATAGACGGCTTTGGTTGGCGGCTGGAACAGGATCGGAGCCAAAATCCAAACAAAGGCTGTGAAGGATACCAGGATTAATGGCAAGGCCCCATCTTGGTTGAGAGATCGGTACAACCTGAGGTGTGGGACAACATGACAAGGTGAAACGGTCTGTGGAGGAAAAACATGGACTCAGGAGTCAGTACGATTCAGTACCTGCAGGCAAGTGACACAATGCAATACAAGATTTGCAAGGCTGGTCTGTAATGTGAGTTCCAGTAAGCCAAAAATGCATCCATCAAGGTGTAGCTTTTGTTGGCGTGTGGTCTTCCTGTGTTCACATACTCTGCGGTGTTTGCAAGGAAGGTGGTTCTAACGGAGGAGGACATGGCCTTGTTGATGAAAATGAAGTAAATCATCGACATAGGAGCTGTGAGAAGATAGTTCTTGAACATCCAAAAAGGTCCATACTCTATTCCAAGGCCAATGATTGCAGGCAACATAGCGCTGAAGGCTGGCGTCAGAAACCATTCAGCTGCCAACATAGATCCCAACTCGCCCAAATCAGCGATTGACTTGGAAGCCAACGTGAGATATATGAAGATCAACAGAAAGACCTCTGTGCTGATGTCCACAATGACATTGTGTATATACCAAGCCACTGTTGCAAAGTAAAGAGCAAAGGTCTCCATCACAGAGGCATTGCCGCAGAGTGCTCTCAAGTCTCGGGTGCGGAGTAAGCCTACAGATCCACTTGCAATTTTCCAGAAAAAGCCAGAGCCTGCAAGGAATTGGACTTCACGGCCTTTTTCCCATTCCAAGTAGTCTGTGTGAAGTGACTGCTCATGCCTGGTCTTCACATTCAAACCCGCAAAAATGTCCTCCGACAAGTTGATGTGTGGAGATGCCTTTGACACAGAGCCTCGATTGGCAGCCCAGAAAGCATCCATGAAATCAGGATGACCGTAGTGCATTCGAACAGTCAGGAATTCCAGGAGCCGTTGAACTAAGGTGCCAAAGGTCCATTCTGCATCCTGCAGGCTCACATCATGAACATTTGAACATTCATGAACTCTAAAAGCCGATATAGAAATATATAGAATCTAAAATGAATCTATACCAAAACGCTTCAAAAACACTCTGTACTTGCCACACCTGCAATGGAATACCCTCTAAGCTGATGAAGTTAAGTCATGTTAGAACAAAACTTGTTGAAACAATTCGATGTGTTTTTAAGGATTTTGCAGCTACGGTCCGCCATGATCTGACCCACAAGGCCATGTTCTCGGGTGAAGATGTGCTCACGGAAACCAATGATTCGAGCTGAGAGCCTCACACGTTGATCATAGTCACCCTCAGTGACTGACCAACGATGGAAACCTTGCAGAACCACTGGAACCTTAAAAGTTTCACCTGAATAGCAGCCCATATTTGCATCCATCATTTGTACAAAATGACCTTCAGCAAAACGTAGTGCTCCAAGTTGGTTTCCCGCCTTGCCCTGTGTCAAGTTCCCTGTGGAACCAATGAGAAGACCTCTGGCACGGGGCAGAACATGGACCACCTCGATCGGCCAAGCTCCCTCACTTTCGCTATGCTTGATGAGAACACTGGCATGTTTGAAGCGGATGTCTGTCCATGCTTCCGGCTCACCAGCTGCTTTCACAGCCCCTGCCTTGCAAATATGAGCATCAATCATGTCCTCCAGTTGTGGATGACTCTTCCCTCGTTGAAAGTCAATGCACACAAAGAAGGGGCAACCGCGGTGCTTTGCTAACATGTAGTGCACATCATGTTCTCTTTTTGTGAGCTCAGCCTTCTCCAAGCGGGCTGTACCACAGTTCACAGATGTGTCAGTCAAAATGGCTGTGTTTTCATCAACCACCTCTTGCACCACGTAGAATCGGCCTGAGCGGAAACCTTGCAAACCCTTGACTTGAGCTTGTCCCCACAAACGTCCCAACAAAGCCGGGTGCTTTGCCATGGAGCTTGTACCTTGACTTCCAGACCCATCGCTGCCACCTGTGCTTTGATCTGTGGAGACCTTGGCAACCATGTCACCATCTGGGTTCTCTGCAGGTTCTGACATCACTGCTTCAACTAGAGCTTGCATTTGCACCCCGTCACTCAAAATGGCATCAACTTCTTGCTGTGTCTTTGCACGCTTCTTGATTTTTGCCATTGCACGGCTCCTCCAGATCTTGTCCATTGCTCGTTTGGTCACAGCATCTTCTGCATTCAAGGAATCCAAGGTAAGCCGCACTCGATCACCTGCTTTAAGACCATGAGCGCCTGGAGATGTGATCACTCCGTGTTGAATCTTTACTTGTTGAGATTTGCCAAGGCTAAGTTTCCCGTAAGTTTGATGAGCCATGATCAGCTGAGCATGACGTCTGATGTCTTCAAAGCTGGGTGGGCTCCCGCTTTTGACGCTCGTCATTGGGCTCACAAGGCTTGGGCCGCTTGGGCTTGCAGGGCTCGCAGCTTCTCGTGTCAGCAACACTTTCAATGCTCGGTGATAATGGACTGCACCATTGACGGTGCGAATCACGCTCTGCGCGCGATGCGAGGCCCATTCACGAACCTTATCTTGTCGGGCCTTTGAAGCACCTCCAGATGCAATCTCTTCATAGAGCTCTGTAGGATGCACGCCTTCATTCTGAGCAAAGATCTCCCATTCATGAGGCAACTGAGAAATCAGGAATTCCAACATCGTTGAAACAGCTCCTTGTTTCGGCTCTCCAACGAGTTCTTTGATATCCATGATACCTTCTTCACTGTAGACTGGAACAATCTGAGTCAGTGAAGGGATCCGACCTTTATGAGTCACACCGAGAGCATCACATGCATCAGTCCCAACAGTCGGCATGTAGGGCTTGAAGTTGATGCTGCTGTCACCAAGGATACACCGAAGACTCGTGAACAAGTATCCAAGCCGAGCACGGGCACGATCCAACATGTGAGTGTCTTTGGCTGACAACTTCACAGATCCACCTGTTTTGGCTGCGGTCAACAAATTGCTGCGCATTTTGCTGTCAATGAGGCATTCATCATAGAGGCCATCA
Organism: Breviolum minutum Mf 1.05b.01; assembly: GCA_000507305.1. Taxonomy (NCBI): domain Eukaryota; class Dinophyceae; order Suessiales; family Symbiodiniaceae; genus Breviolum; species Breviolum minutum. Next base: position 84,193 of record DF240523.1, on the reverse strand, counting down.
ACCATCATCTCCCAAACGCGTTGCCAGTCTTTGCCAAAAACAGCCTCAGTTTGACGCTACAAGAGCTTCTCCAGCAAATAAACCTTCTCAAGGCTTTTGCCCTATCATTGAACCTCAAACAGAAACATGAGACACGGACTACGTGACTACTTCTTAGTCTTGGAAGTCTACCTTCTCATCTTCTTCATCACCACTATCATGATCGTTGTCGTCGTTGTTATCCTTATCGTTCTCCGTGTCATCAGGTGTAAACAAATTTGTTGCTTAAGCATTTTTACGGGTGTGTTCAAAGAAATCCAATAATCTTTGCCCAAGGAACATTGAGAATAGACCCATGAGTCATCCAGCTTGCCTCAGCTTTCCTCATTTGAGAAAAGTCTGAAGTCACAGTTTCCACCCGAAACTCCAGAGACGGAATGCTGGTCTCTACGAATCCGCGGGCAGCACCCACTGAACTCCCCACAATTGCCACATAGACATTGAAAATAAAATACATCATGAGCAAGCTGCTGAGTACCACCAAGGTCCAGGCAACTACTACAGTGGCCATGCAAGCAACACAGCGGACATCTTTGACAAGAAAGTCGTACTCGAATACGGTCACTGTGTAGGTACTGCAAAAATCTTCATCATCGTCATTCACGGCACAGAGTTGGTAAGGAGTGAGCGACCGGACCAAAGCCACCAGCATCGAGTAGTTGCACAAGAAAGAAAAGGCGGCAAAAGTCGTCCAGAATAATGCAATCCTGAACCCGTCCAAGAGCACTCAATGCACTCATTCACTTGTAAAGTGAATTTCACTTCTATGCAGAACTCATTCTACTTCTGAAATTCAAAATGTGCAATGAACATCAATAAAGTATCTATAATAAAGGCAGTTTCACAGTAGCGGAATGGAAATGGATAAAATTGCCTACATTGGCCTTACCACTGTCACAAAGAGAAAGGCAGCCTGTGTTCCCCTTGGCCCTTGGCCAGCATCATATGTATACATATATGTTGATCCATCTCAAGAAATTCTCTAAATATCTGACAAATGTATATATCCGACTGAAGTCGCAGGCAAGACAAATCAGATGCCATGAATCCTCTTCCAATATGCCATGTGCAGTAGTTGGAATGCGTTGGTGGCCTTGAAACGTGGAGTGACTCCATATGCAAAGCGCAGAGCAATCCATGCGACTGGAGCATACCAAATTGTAGCTGCCAAATCTTCTGGCAAAACGTCAAACTGCGTGCTATCAATGTTGCATCGCTGAAGGAAATCCAGGAACACTTGCGGCCAAGATATCCATGCCCATGCGATTGCCAGCAACAGAGTAGGAATAACCCTACAAACACGCAGAAATCGCAGGCAGCGATTGCAATTTGTGCGACCAATAGTTGCTTTTGTGGGTGAATCAGATACAAAGACTTCGCAAATCATCAAGAAGCAGAGCCATAACGAATCGATGAAAGCGAGGCTAAAGGCTGTGAATCGCGTCAAGGTCGGCTCACGGCTGCTTAGGCCAACCCAATCTTCAAAAGCCTTGCTGTCATGCAAAAGAACAGCACACCACAAAAGCCAAAGCGCAATGGTCAAAACCCATTTGTAGTTCACAACAAAGTGGAAGCAAACCCAGAGGCCGACTGGTTCCTTCCACGTTTTTTGCACTTGATGTATCTGGGGTCCTTCAACGGATAAAAGTCCACAGTCATTGATGTCATCGAAATTGATGCCTTGCTTTGGGGCAAAGATGTTGGAGTTGCGACAGAACACCTCCAGCGGCAAGCAGATGTCCCCATAATCCATCTGGCAAAAGAAGGCTTGGTTTCCCAGAGAATCCTCTGATTTGTCCAGGCTCTTCATCACTTTACGATGCACGCATGAAAGCCATTCCTTGGTGGGCAGCAGTGTCAATTGATTCCGCTCTTCAAGGCTGAAATTCATAATTATCCAAGAAATATACATGGATTCACTTGTGTCACATCATCCATGGAACATCCAAGATGTTTCACAAGTCGCATAATGCAAAGCGAGATTCAGGAGAGTGGATCAAGTGCTCAGCCATGGACCCAGACAAACGCGAGATTAGAGCCTCAACAAAATACTGATGCATCGAAACGTTCTCGTCGAACTTTCGCTGGGAGTGCTGACCAATCATGTCTTCCCAGGAATGATAGCCTTCCAAAACACGTCTCCAAATATTGTAGCAGGCACGCCTACATGTTTGTGCTTGGTGGTGAGGACATATGGGGATGGATGTTGAGAAGAACTGGACAGATACTTGAAATGACAGGTGAAGTTGACGAGACTGAGCCCCAAGTTCTGTCAATCGAATTCGATTCATCATATGCGATCATAGATACACTGTCACAGTGCACAGAAAACCATGATCTGCAGCTGATCTGCGATTCATGTCCCTCGCCTCTTGACCGAAAGTCAGAACTTCCTGATTCGACATCTAACCACAAGATATATATCATATATATATATATTAGTTATATATTTATGTTATTCACATGTGAAGTGTTCTTGCTCTGTTCTGAAAGCGTTTTGCACCTGCGAATTGAAGTGAGATCTACAAGTTCTGGATGCTGTCGTCGTTGCTCTTCAGCTGCAACTGCATCAACTTCATGGTCAATCTGGCGCCTCACAAATTCAAACAAATCTGAAGCAAATCTGAAGAAGCATATCAATTGACATTTGACTTTGCATATCTTGACTTTGCCATCACACAACAAGATCAATCACAAAGATCCCACGCATTCCCACGCCTCAAACGATCTGCCTGAACTTGGAGATGAGTATTCACGAGTAGTGCCAAGAAGTGCCTCGAGACACCCGAAAGCCAAAGCTGTCCAAGTCTAGCAATTGAGATCATGCATCATGCGTCATCATGTGTCATCATGCGTCATGAGTCATCTGATAAGGCAAACGTGAACAGCCTCGCCTCATGCTTGTTCCAGTGCTCGTGAGCCAACCTTTCATGTCTGTATCATCACCGGCCGTGAACATGCTTTCCTCGATGACGCTGCTGAGAAAGAGTGGATTCGCCTGTGGCACACATAGTGGCAATTTCACTTGATTTGCCCGGAGCAAGCAGTGGCACTGCTTGACCACATGGTGAATGTGAGGAAAAGCCTGAGAGTGGAGACCTACTACACTTTGTGAGAAAAACGGAATTCAATCGGGCCTAGCCATGATCTCACACGTCCCTGCCTTAAATGCCAGACTCACCGCCAGAGTCACTTCCATGCCCAGGAATTCCACCGTGGTTTCCGCACGTCCAGTGACTTCTTCCGCTTCTCCAAAACTTCCCGTTGCATCCAAGAGCTCTAGGAGATGCTTGCGCGTGACCGTCTTGTTGCCGATGAGTTCCGTCCTCCTATCAACACAGCAACACATTGTGGGATAGCTTCGTTATGCTTCATTATTGATTTATCGGATTTATCATGTTGATGTGTTGCTCTTTCTTCTGTGACATGTTTGTTTCAACTTATGTCCCAATCCAATCTTCAGGTTGGGGTATCGACCCTTAAGAAAGTTGTTTCCTTGTTTTCCTCGTCCAGGCTTGAACCGGGCCAGGATGGAACATTTTCGCATGAATAAACTATAGTTCAGAAAGGAAAATTAATATATCATATCATATCATCAATATGATACACGTGTCTCATGCAACCTCACTTTTTCTGGCACAGTTAGCCAGATCGTAATCCGATGCAGTATGTTTCAGTACGAGCCAGTACAGTTCAGTATGTTTCAGCAGAGGTCTGTATGTTCCAGTACCAGTCAGCGCAGTCCATAACGCCCAAACGCCGGAAAAGGGCACAAAGGCACAAGAAGAGCAAGCAAAGAAAAACACGAGTTGACTTGACTCTTGCTGTGTGAAACGGCTGCGCTGTGATCTCAGGTTTTGTGCTCCACAGCATGTCATTGTGTCTACCTGCTATGTTTGATGATTGATGAAAAATGAAAACGTTCACAACTGGGTATGCATCAGTACTCATGCTCAGACCACTCCTGAGTTCTGCATCTGTGAAGCCATACACCGCCATAGAACGGTCAGACTGCTCCTGCAACCAACGGATGAAAGCTTCAGAGGTCTCCCAGGTCTCGGCTGAAGCCCCGCGACCACGGCCATTGTATTGAAGACGGTGGTAGGAGAAGGCACCATTCACTTTAGCAATGCCCCAACCACAATAGCCTTTGAGATGACTATATTGAACAGGAACCTCACCATCTTCCAAAGCTTCAGCCACCTTGCTTGCTAGCAGCTTGCCGTAAGGCATCGATGAAATATCTTCCAAGATCTTTCTGGAGGCACTGCTTTGCATGAGTTGTTCCAAGTTGTAACAGTTCTGAGGTGTTTTTCCATCTTGGCTTGCAGGTCGTGTTCTACGGCAGACAAGCAAACAAAGAGAGCTCAATCCCACTAGAAGAAAAAGACTGCAGGCCACGTAGAACACAATCAATGTCACTCCACGTTTCATGAGTACAGCAGAGCAAGCAAGTGGAGATGTATAGCCAGCAACTGCTGTTGACTCAAAACGAAATCGCATTGCAGGATCAACTGATTCAAAACGCTTTTGAATGCAATGCTGCCCAAACGTGTGGAATTGACCAACCAGACCTTTGTATGCCACAGCCAGCATCCCAGCATCTGTCATAGGGCCACAGCTGGAATGGCCAAATTTGGACTTCGGTTGTGACTTGCAATTTTCGTAGTCCTGATCAGCACTCCACACATCCAGCCATTCGTCAATAATTGCACCTAGGCTACCAAGCGTGATCAAGCGATCAGGTCGCTGTGTCGCAAGAGATCTCAAGATCCTATCTCTCTGCATACATCACTGCCACATCTCATGATAGTTCCATAATTTCCAGTATATCGAATGTATACAGGTGCTTGTATTTACTATCACTTCGCAACAACCCAACCCTTTGGGACGCCGCACCTCTGATGCAAAAACCAAGATTTAAGGCATCTTTCAGACCAGATGTTGGAGTGCTGGTTCCACCATTCCACACCTCATACAAGGCCCTGTGCTGCTTCTCTGGTTGAATGGAGCCCTGAACGTAGGCTGGAAATCCAAACTCAAAAATTACTGGCTTCACACTGCCGGAAACATCAGAAAGAGCCACAGTGTCACCTACCAACTTTTGCTTGGGCTGACTGAAGAGCTCTTTGATCCGACGAATTGCCCTTGCTTCAACGTCATCGGCCACTGCATGCAGCTTCAGTATCCAAGTGTCAAAGAGACCTCAGAAATCGATGTTGTCACGTTGCAAGTTCTTCCACACACAAACGAACCAAAATGCATACAGGAAAGGCAGGCAAGCTATTCTTCCGGGAACTCACTCTCTACCTTGGAACCTCTGGGACATGAAAAGCGCAATTGTGTATTGCAAGCGTTGCTGAAAAGGATAGAACGAACGAAAAGAATGCCAAGGCAAGAGAAGTACAAGCAGCGGTTCAACACTATGTATCGCTTTCACTATTTTCACTAAGATTACTATGTTATGTTCATCGTTCGGACTTCCGTGCTTTACGATCGTTAAATGCTGACCGCGCACCATGCCCATTGAAGCTGCAATATTGCGCCATTTGTTCCTCATGCATGAGAATTTGAGTCGATACTGTTTGACAATCGAGAACATGATGATGCAACCACTCAAAGGCGTGTCATCAATTGAATCCTCTTCATCAGATAGCGCATTCACTGCACTCCTTCAAGCACAACACACTTTCCACTTTAAATTCAGATTTCAGTAGATAAGTAAATACAATGAAATTCTAAAATGAATTCACTTGCATTCATGCAAAGATATTCCAAGGCTCAAGGGAAGTCGGAACTTGCACCTGCCCTGCTGCCACAGCATGACATCCAACGATCCGCTCCAACCAAAAGATCAGCGCAGCAAGATATTCATCATTTGCAGGCACAGACAGAAAGAACTCAGGGCCAAGTTCCACCGTAAGACCCAGGGGTCGATCGAATTTGAATGCTCCGGCTACATCATCACGTGCATCGCAGCCAGGCCTTTGATCTTCACAGTGGAATTCATGCTGCGTCTCTCGAATTGTTTGAAGAATCCCTTGCAGGCTTTGCACTGTGTTCAACACATCAGCTAGATCACCGGTTGATGAAATGCAGTTGCGGAAGTTGTCCACGTTGGTCTTTGCACCAGCAACACATGACACTGGCAAGATAGATGTTGGTGATGGTAAGCCAACCAAGTTCCACATGAGAATGGTGTCAGGTGTGGAGAGTTTCTCATTTATCACTGCAGCTGAATATTGTAAAAAGTCATGAAAATCCTTCTTCAATGTCTCATGTGTGGCCGGCAAGGCCCATGCACCATCTTTCCAGTACCAACTGATGTCAAATGATGGGATGATTCGAAGATCAGATTCTGCGGCAGTCTTCAAGAACTGCGAGTGGCTGCGATGTTTGAAACTCCACGGTGCCAACAAAAGAGTGTTGGCGCCCAACTCATTACGGATGACAGGCAGATCTCTGGAGTGAAGATCCTGCAACGAGTTTTTTTGGCAATGCTGATTTCATGATATTTGACAATGAACAGGTATGCAGCAAAAAGAAAAGCATGGCATCATTCACATAACAAAAACAAAGGCGGTGTTCAAAATTGCAAGAAAAACATGAGGCATGGATTCATCACAAGAGACAAATTTTGGACAAATCATGTCTTTCCTGATAGTTCTGGTTGTATGGGTCTCGGCTGCGATCAACAAAGACTTCATGATAGCCCACTGGCTCTGGCCAGTACTTCACCGCATGAATCGCTGAGACGGATGCATTGCCCATGTCAGCGTTTTCCATATCAACCGTTTCCAACTCCGCGCAGGAGCATGTTTCTGTGCTGCAGGTCCATGGAGTCTTGATGCGGACCTGGGTTGGTACCGCAACTCCTGGCAAACAGGGTGAAACGCATCGAATTTTGTGATAAAGATATATACTATTATACTACATATTAAATGATACATTATATTATATCTATAAATTATATAATATGCATTATGACTTATAACTTATAGATAAAAAGAACGAATAAAGTGTTTAAGTCTATAAAGGATGACTCAGGATGACTGGAGTCAAGGTTTACGAAAGCGCTGGCCAGGCAGTCCTTCAAGTGCAAGAGCTGCAAGTACAAGCGTGAGAAGAGGAAGCATAGGGAGCACAATTCGCGCACGCCCAGGCAACTCACTTTCGACCTGCCCCAATCCACCTTGTCGCTTGAGCACAAAGGCTGCGTCTTCTGAGTTCAGCCAGTTCAGCCCGACAACAATGGCAAAAAAAATAAGAACCCAAGTTAACCCAAGTTATATTTCCATCAGCGACATGCCACAGAAGTGAGTCACGAACCAAAAAATGAAATCATGAGAACTTGCTCATTTGCAGCACTGAGTCCCATCAACTTTCATTTACATCCTTCTCTCTGTTTTCTCTCTGTGCTGCAAAGTCAATCACGTTGACACAACGCACTCTGCAAAAGGATGGAACTGAGCTCTTGAAAGGCATAGAATAAAACCTCACCTGTGACTGTGACTGACATTGGATATCTTCCAACAGCTCAGTGACCCTTGCTGCAGAAACCTTGCGCTATTTGGGCCATTTCATCCACCTTTACGTGTACTACAGTAGTTTTGCGATGGAACGTGCGACGTGCGACTGCTGCATGCTGCAGCATGCGCATCTTTCAAAAGAACCAATTCCAAGTGAAGAAAAGCAGGAAATCGAGGAGAGCATGCACTGCTTCTGCGCAGAATTTGAAATCTCAAAGATCTGCATGCCATGCATTCAGGTCGAGATTTGAGCAGATTTGCCTCTTGGAGCGGAGAGTCTATGCGATCGGACGGATGCACATGCCACACATGCCACCCTTGACATCTCCATGAGAAGTTCAAGGACAGCTTTCCATTGAAAGCTCGCCTCGCATGCCATGACTGCTGCATTGTAAGCAAGGACATCTGCACAGGTTAGGGTGGATGTCCTGATCCACATCAACGAATGGCCGGGATATGAATCGACACACTGAAAACATCTGAAACTGTAACAATGGAAAATGCTGTTACTCTTGCCTGCAAAAACCAACGTTGCTTTTAATCAATACTTGCTGCAATACATCAAATAGAAAACAAATTTTGTGTTGTAATAAGTTGCATTTTGCGTTGAAATCAATAATGAAGTTCTTGTCCGTGCATGTCAGTGCTTCAGAACAGCACGACAGATTGTGAGCAAAAAACCTCTCCTTTCCAGTTGCAGGATGGCAAACTTCCACTCGCTTGATTTCTGCAGGGCACATGCCACCGAATCCACAGTGATGAAAGATGGCAGTAGACTACAAAGAGTCATCTGCCCGGCAGATTGGAGAGCCAAGGCCCAGCGGTTGTCAAGGCAGCTGATGACAGCATTGTAAGTGACCTCGTCTTGTTGCAAGCGATGATATGTTACCTTTTCTGCGATGGCAATTGCCATTTCCCATCTCTGAGCCACTTCACAAGCACTGATGGCCGAATTGCGGGTGATGTCATCCACTTGCAATGCACATGTCTGCATGTGCCTCACATTAGCAAGTGCATTTTGCCATTGAGATCCTTTGTGCAGTGCACTCAGAATGCCATTGCACATCACTGTGTCTACTTCCAAAGTCATTTCTTGTGCAGAAGCAAAAAGCTCGCATGCAAGCCTCCATTGGCCACCTCGTTCACAAGCACTGATGATGGCGCTGCAAGCGATAGCATCAAACTCAGCCTCTGACTCTGCGACAAACAAGTGAAGGGCCCACTCCCATCTGCCACTCTCAGAGCAAGCATTCATTGCCGCCGAACAAGAAACGACTGTTGATCGAATTCTGAGCAGCTTCATTTCCATCAACAAGTGTAAGCTACATCGCCATTGACCAGAACTCCTGCAAGCATTCAGGACATTTGCAAAGGTAATGGCAGATGGCTCAATACCCAACTGCAACATCTCACTTAAGAGGCTCAAAGCATGTTCCCATTTTCCGTGTTTGCAGGCTTCCGTTGCAGCATTGTAACTGATCTCGTTGCGGGGGGTGGATTCGGCAAATAACTTGAGAGAAAGTTGCCAGTCCAGGGAGTCCACGGACACTTTAGCAGCTGCAGAACTGCAAAAAGGATCCATTTCGAATCCCGAGAACCGGAGTTGCGAGAACAAGAAAACCGGCCACCGCCACGTAAAGTCACTAAAAGATGATATCAAAGCAGTAAAGCTCACCACAGTGGGAGTAGAGAAATGCCGCATATCAGAGAAACAATGCACAGAACCTCGCCATTCTGCAGCCGATGCACACGACGTGATGGCAGCATTTTGGCAAATGTCATTCACGGAAATTTGATAGATTCGCATGGTAAGGAGGCCAAACGTTGCAGATTCCCACGAAGAATGCGTGGCAGTTGCACCCACCAAAGCACTCCGAACAACTCCATTGGCTTCCACGTGCAAATGTTGCATCCTGACAGGCAAAGTTGGATAACGCAGCTACTAAGCTTTCTGTGTCCCATTCCCAGGCCTGCTGATCAATTCTGCAGCCATGCTCCAGGATCTCCATTTGATGCAATGGATTGCGGAGCTACAGGTGAACGAATTCGGAAAAACTGCATGGCCTGGAAAAGTTATGGAAATGCTGTCTGCTTGGATCTGTGCAGCACATCCGCCATACCCCCCACAGCAAAGCTCTCCGCCTGCCTCTCACTCTTTCAAGCAAACCAACAGCTTGTTGCCAGTCAATCCCTTTCAAGACAGAGCCTCAGATTGTGTCATGAACTCTGTCACTTGCACGGTTTCGAACTCACAAAGTGTGCCTTCCTAGTCAACTTTTCGACACAAGTGACACTTTTTGCCAAGTATGAATCTAAGAAGATCAAAACTACGAGCAAGGCCGCGGAGCTAAAAGTGATCACATCCGCCTCTATTCGATCCTTGCAAGATTTCCATAATAGCTCAAGGGCTTGCCACCAGTGTCCTTCAGATTTCGTAAGTACTGCAAGCGATAAGAAAATGTGAATTGAAGTGAAAGCAGTCAAAGCCTTTTTTTTCACCAATGTTTGAACTTTGAAACTTCTTGTCTATTGAGTCTATTGTCCTCCTTTGGAGCAACTGCTAATGGCAGCGTTGCGGACAACTGTGTCCAGGGTCGTCTCCTCGGCTCGGGTTCAAGCATTCAAAGCCAAGCATCTATGGCTTGTCCGAACTGTAAACTGCACAAACTCAAAATAAGAAAAGCACACAAACAAACGGACAAACAAACGTCTGCACCTGGCTTAGGTCCAAAGCCCACCTCCATTGTTTCGCCTAACATTCAGAAACGCTGAAATGCTCTTTATGAAGGCTCAACTTGACCAATGACGCTGGAAAACTTGCGTCCATTCCTTGCTTTGCCACCCATGAAAATGTCCGAGCCCACACCATCCACGTTACGCTGTGTCGTTTAATGGGTCTATGAGATTCTATGAGTCTACGACTCATGCATTCTGGACTTCCTTCCAGGCCTTCTCGCAAGCCAAGACCACGGCTCCGACATGAAAGCTATTCACCTTGCAGCTAAACAGCGGTCGCCGTTCACTCGATGCGTAGAGGCATTCGTTGTCTCAACATTCGCATCGCCCCAACAAATCTGTTTCGTTGTGACTGCCTCCAGGCCAGTTTGACCCATGCACTGCAGCACCTGCACGGCCACCTGGCATGAAATTGTCGTTGTGCAGCTCCAGGAGCCATTTTGACTTTACAAAATTGCATCTTCTGTACTATGTTCGAAAAACTTAAGAACTTTACTACCGGTACCCGGTGGAAGATCCCTTGTAGCGGGTGTAAACGTTTTCCTTTTAACGTATGACCTCAGGAAGGGAAGCAAGAGCCAATTCACGCAGAGATGCCTCGGTCAGAAAAGCTTGTTTCAAACGTTGTAAAAAATTGTAGACAAGTCAGTGTACTGAAAAGATGTGAGAAATAATGAGAAATCGTATGTGAAGCAAAGGTTGAAAACCAGTCCCGACATTTGGTACTGAGGCACTGTTGCATGTTTGGGGTTCTTTGCCCAATTGCTAAGCACAGGTTTCAAGATTTGCAGCACCTGACATGGAATCATTGACTGCTTGATCACAACAGAAGTGCCAACTGAACTTGGCAACAGGAAAAGGGTGCGACATCGAGAGTATGCTTGGCAAAATGTAGGCAATCTGCATCCAGCTGCTCTAGGCTTGAAGATCAATGGATCGGTTTTTTCGATGGTTCCGGTATGCGAAGCATTTGTCAACGTCATTTTGGATTCGAAAGCTATCACGATCTGAAAACGCAAGCTGTCGCCCTCCGCACCTGCTCTCTGGATGCTGAATTCAAGGCGATGAGTTGCGCGCTAGGGCCACTTGGACTGCCCGGGCTGCCAGGTTTACCAAGTCCCGCACTGACCATGCAAAGTCCAAGTACATCCAAGGCCGTCTCAAACACTTGCGGCTTTGTAGCACCCCCAATGCCTCGAGTCTGAATGGAAGCATTAAGTTTCACAAGAATGTTTGAAGGCGTTCAGTGTTTGCTTGAGGTTTCCGTCTGATTTTGCCCAGCTGTACTTTGGTCTTTAGGATTTTTGGGCTGTGCCCGGCACCGGCTGAGGATGGCGTCGGATCAATGAAGCTTGAGCTGAATAGCTTGGCTCTTTGATGAACAGTGCGAACTCGTCTGCCTTGTTTTGTGCTCTTAACCTATTGTCAGACTGCAGCTGAACAAGGACATGTTCCCAGTTTCACAATCAACTCTGAGCATGCCAGAATCGAGAGGTATCCAGACTGTGCTCTTTGTAAGTAAGAAGGTTTGCATTCTTGACGCAAAGCGGTAGAGCAGCGTCTTTTTTCATGGCGTGCAATAATCAGTGCGTTGTGCTCCAAGGCCGCTTGATCTGCTTCCAAAATGCATCATGTGAATTCCAACTTCAAAGCAACCTCTCAAAGAAGCAAACACGTATGACGCATTTAGTATTCTCAATATAAAAATATCGCAATACGTAGGAACAGTGCTACGGTACTGGCACGGTACGCAGTTACATCATGCATGAGACTAAAGTCCAATTTCTGCGAAGATTGCACCAAAATCACGCCACGACTGTCAACGATTCACTATGGAGCTGGAGTGTCATGAAGCAGTGAGACAGGAATTGAGATCATAAGAGGACCCCGAGGCTGAAAACCATCAGACTTTCACTTTGGCATTAGAATTGCTAGACTTTGTGGCGACTTGCCCTGTGGACCTCTCTTTTTGATCTAACTACTCTCACTTTCTTTTGCTTCCTCACCCACTGCCTGTCATCGAAGTTCAAAGCACGCGGACGCAGCTGCCAACCATCAAAGCTTAGTGTATGTGTGCGAAACTGCTTGACATTTCCCCTTAGGTTTCAGTTGCGTGGGGCCTCTGGCTCTCTTTCCTCAAGGTAGGTCAGCGTGGACTCCGGCAACCAAGCTGTAAGCGACACGGAAGGAAACCGAACCTGCAAAGTAGCGTCCTCCTGGCAATCCCCGCGACGAAGGCTGGAAAATTCGACGAGCAATACCAGAAACTTCCCAAAATCGCTAAAGTCACATAAAAAATGAATAAAAATGACACCAAATATCCTTATGTACTAGCAGGTCAGCATATCAACTGAAATGATGACATCCTGACGGCGGGCTTTGCAAAAAAAGTGCCCCACCTTGTCCTGTTGGACCACCACACCTTCTTCACCACTCAGTTTGGCCAGTCTTTCATCCCACTTCAAGGCCTGGTGCGCCTGCCCAAAACAAGAGAAAATCTGTGACCCTGTGGACCCTTTGCAGCTTTTCATATATCTGGTCCTCAAACACTACCCGAAAGGGCGAGAGAAGGACATGTGGTTCTCACTTGTCAGGCCTGAACAGCCTCTTTCAGCTGATCGATGTCGCATGCCTTGACTCTCTTCTGCGGCTGCGACAACTCCTGCAACATGCCTCAATAGTCATGGTGTTGTCACCGCGCCAGATTGCTGCATTTCCAGGGTGCTGAGCAAAACAAGACACTGATCTCTTTCTAGAGACGGAATTTGACTAAGTGACTGGTGGGAAGCCATGCTTTAAAGCCCAACGGAGGTGGAAATCTCACCTGCCATGTGGTCCGAATTGGTGCAACAATGAAACAAAAGTATGCAAAACCAACAAGCTCTTCAGTGCTTGCAAAGGACACAGATTGCTCGCAGTCTCAGAATCGCACCTGTGCTGTTCCGTCAGACTCGTCATCTCGCAAAACAATCCCCTCACAACCGCAGGCATCCGCCAAGCGATCGTCCCACTTCAGCGCCTGAGGTGATTCACAACATTGGCACGTTGGCACTTCGGCAGGAAACGCAAACAGTTCCAAATCGTGTAGAGTTTTCGCTGCATCCCACTGCATCCTTGCAGGAATCACCAGGAATCCTGGTTGATCGTTTTCATATCTATTGAGAGTCCGTTTCCTTCGCTGATGCTTACATGACTGCAAACCCTAAGACAAGACATTGAAGAACCTCCAACAGACTCTAACAGTAAAATGTTTCTCAGGTTTCTCCTGCAATTCAAAAAGGTTGAGCATCTGCCACTCATTGGGCATCCCCAACGGAATGCGCTTCCACTGCCGGTTTCAACTCTTCCAGCTTTGCCACCCGCACAGTTCTCATAGGCCTTAGTAGATAAAATCTAGTGACAAAACGTCATCTCTTGAAGTTGAAATGGAACTCTTTAGTTCTCTTGCAGTTGTAGAAGGGAGACAGTTTGCAAGGTTGATCCACCCGCACTGGTAGGTGCATGTCTTTCCGGAATGTTTTGCCTGCATGTTTGACAAAACACTGCAAATAGCAACCTTTTTTAAGGGCCCAGAGACCCCTGTGAATAGCGGTGCGTCAAATGCGAGAAGGCTAGTAATGCCAGTATTTCTTAATAGAGGTGCAAATTCTATGTAAAACCACATGGTTTTTCTACACCCAACACCACTTTTGTGGGAAGAACCAAGGTTGCCAAATCTTTGATACTGGTGCAGGTGTAAGGAAAAATACATCCCAAAACATCGGAAGGATTATGTATAATGTATATATAGATATAGATATCATATGCATAATATATCATTATATTACATATATATATATACCCGCAAACCGGGACGTTCGCCGACCCTGAAACGCACCCCTCACGCGCTTTCGTGCCCTTTTTGCCGGGCCGAGTTTTGGCTTTTGGACTCTTTTTTTTGCATTTTTTGTCGCATCGCGTGCTTCTGTACATACTTGACACGGACACATACCCAAACCTGTAATGTAANCCTCGAAGGGAAAAAACAGCTCAAAACGCCCTACTGTCGGGTCGGCGAACGTCCCGGTTTGGGCGTATATATATATATGTATTATAATTTCATATATTATATTTTATATGTTATATATCATATATCAAATATCATATATCATATATTAAATCTTATATATAGTAAATAATGTATTGGAAATTATATATCATACATTATATTATATATAAAATATTATGTATTAAACATCATATGTCAAATATCATATATTGTAACATTATATATTATATTATATTATACATTGCATATAATATATTGTTAATTACATAATATTATATACTGTCCGTTCAATTTCACTGGGACCTTTCCACGCTGCCATCAGATTAAACCTTTTCAGGTTGGAAGGTTTACAGTAGTTGTTGTGAGCAGCCGACATGAATTGTTTTTGCGCGCGTCGGCACTGTGAGATCCTCCCATTCGTTGTCTATGGAATGACGCTGACCACGCCAGATGCCAAACGAAAAACCAGGAAGGTGCGCAGGTCCAAGCACGTGGATACAAATGTATGGACGATTCAATGAAGGAAAGTAGCAAGGTAAAAGCAACGCTAGGATGCGTCCGAAAAATGTGAAAACCTTATTTGTTGGCATTTTAAAGGGTGTTTCTCCTTCCACTCCTGCTCCTTTGTCTCCTTACTGTAGCCAATCATTACAGTCTTGCTCTCACTTCCTAAAAAATCCGTGGACAGCTTTCGAGAACAAAATCAAGCTGATGACTCTTCGCGTTCGTTGATCAAGAGCCTCTCGATGCCTGTCCAATCAAGCAACAGGACAGCCAATTCAGCCAAGCCTGCCTCAATCCTCTCAATCCCTGTTCTCCTAGACGTGCGGCCCTGTAATGCCTGGGCCTAATCCGGAGGATTCGGCCATGTCCCGCAGGCGCCTTGTCCCAGTTTCAGTGAACATGTCTTCCCTTCCATGTCAAACGAACTCTGAATCCATATTTTTTCCAGATGTATTCGGAAATCAATGAGTTCCAACGTGTGTTCTGTATTGTTTTCTCATGTTGTCATTAGTTTATCCTGGTTTGAATCACTAGAAATCCTCGTGTCCACTGCAGCCAGGCACGGATTGTTCTGGATCATCTCCCACAGCTGGTCTCGCGTCATGCCACCGCTTCCACCTGCAAAAAAAACATCGGCAACTCGGAATGGACGCAGTTGAACACAATTGAGGCTCGAAATGGAGAGACGGCACATGTCGCTGCAGGTCGCTGCAGGTGGCTGCGTGTCACACATGTCATGTCACCGTATCTCCTGAGGCAGCGTCCATCTGGTTCAGCTCCGTCACCCAAACCGGCTTGATTCTCAGAGCTATTCCTGAACCAAGTGGAGTCGTTTCGAGGCACTCTTGTATTTCAAGTCGTCGAGAGCTGTTGGTTATAGCGTTTGTTTTCCTTGTTGTGGGTACTTCGCCCTTCGTGTCTGCGGGTTCACTGTTCCTTCTTTCCACTTGTGCTACATTATGTATTATGTATTGAGATATCTTGAGCTCTTTGTCCTTAGTCTTGGGCCTTCAGCCCGGTACTTTGCAAATACCGATCATGCCACAATAGCATCAAAGCGAGACCATTGTTAGACTGACATGTTGGACACCAGCACAAACAAGACGCTCCACCCCTTTATCCGGGCAGGAACACAGATTCGACTGTATGGCTTGAAACTCTGTCCTGCTCTCGAGCCAGTTATTGAACCAATCGATCCGCTCAGCACTTCCTGGCAAAACATCAACTTCACTATACCCAATGGTGGGTTCTCGTAGCTTTTGTTGGTGGGCGGAAAAAAAAAAAACAGTGAGAAGAAATGATCCTTTTCACATCAAGCGTGCTTCCAGTCTCTCAGCGCCACAGGCTTTCCCAAACTCCCCCAGTCATGTTTCATTTCTCTCAGGGGCTGGCCTTCTGGCAGGTCTTCTGAAGGGCCACTGCCGTATTGGCCCATTTCTGCCTGCAGGTCCTTTGCACCCTGGCATTGCATGGCGTTGCATTTGCAAGTTTATGAGTGGCAGTATCATGGTGAAATTGTCTATGGAGGCCCCTTCCGGGGCTGTAGGTCTATGAAACCCGAAAGAAACTTGAGGTATCAAAATTGTATTCAAAGTCAAAAGTTGGAGAACCCGAGCCTCTGAATTGGGATCTGCCTGTGCCAATTCGGCGCGGCAGTTGCTGAAACGCCTTGATGACACATCGTTGTGCGATGGAGCCATTTGGGCTGGCATTTTGTCACATGCCGATAGACTGTAATCCTCTAACTCGGCACTAAGCTCACAGCTTCTCCAAAGCTTGAGACAGGGTTAATCCTGCATGTTCGGCCATCGCTGCATAGGCCTTGCAGGGTCTCAAGTCACCGGTCTGAAACCCTGACTATGGGCTGAATCGCCGACTCCGTGTCTGAAGCCAGCCTTTCGGAAAGCTCCGTTTTCAGGTGCTTCAAAAGGACCTGGTATAAACTCAACTTTCTCTCCTGGAACCTCAGCAAGATCAATCTTGGAGCAAGCCGAAACTGGACAATTGAAAATTCAAAAAAAAAAATGTGCATCATTGAATCATTGCATTTGGCACCGCAGTTAGCTGGAAAATGCTGAGTTCAAGACTTCGCCCCCTCCAAGGAGCACGATCATGCAGCTCAGGTTGTCCTTTGATCCCATCTTAATAGCCTGCCAAGTGCGGCCAGATGTCTCAATGAAACATGTGACTTGGGGGAGTGCGTTGCTGATCAGTTGAAGTCTGCAGGAACAGATCTACACCTTTTTACACAGCTTTCCACCTCGTGGCAGACCGCAATGGCAGCCTGCAATGGCCCAACGGATTAGGAGAAAGCTTCAATGTTGGTTGTACAGAATCAGTTTATGTTGCTCTAGGAGACGTTGCAAATTTGTGTTTCAGGACATTCGTATACATTCATGAGAAACTGAGAATGTCGGAGGTGCAGTGTACTTGTCTGACATCAGGCACCTGAGCCGGATCCACAGGCTTGCCCTCTTCAGATTTGAGCTTTTCAGCCGCAAGTTTGACAACTGCCTCGTTGGGGAAGCTGCCTGCAGACCAGTTCAGAATACATAGATACAAAGGGCATCAAAGGGCTATAAAGAGAAGCATTGTGAGGAACTGCGGTTCCTGCAAAGGACTAAAACTTTAGTTGGGCACCGTGGCATTTGGGTTGGGCATCAGCGACAGTCTTGAAAAGCAAGAGCTTGCATGCCAAGAAAAGCACACGACAACGCTGCTTCTCCTTGTAAGACAATAGCCCTATGGGAAAAGAGTTAAGTAGTATGTCATCTGTGTATCATGCTTAGCGTGCAAGCGGATGGTGAATTGGTGAATACAAAGACATGCACATTGCATGGAAATGCGAAAGCCTTGGCTCTTCTGGTGTATTATAGCTTCATACCGCATACCTGATATGCTGATATCCTACCGAAACTGTCAAAGTGACCATCCTGCCTTCTGAGATACCATCACAGACTAGCATGAGAAAATCGGTCGGTCCACACTCGAACTCCTCCGTCCAGGGCACAAGTGGGGTGCGTTGCTTTCTACATGCATCTGAAGTTCAAGGTTCAGCCTCAGCGTAAAGAGAAAGTGAGACAATTCTACTCTCCTTCAATTCCGGTGCAGCGCATACTGGATGATCCTGCGGTTCTGGACCTGCGATATTTTCAAGTCCAGTTTCAAAAGTTTGCTGAAAGTTGGACCAACCGTGCGGAACCACCAGACTTCTGTTACTTCACTTCTATTACTTCTAAAACACACTTGAAGTATGAAGCAAGAACAAAACCTTCGCTGTGTCGCGGCAACTCGACTTGAACTGCAAATCAATGCGGAGGCCTCCTGTTGTTTTGTGCTGTGCGTCGCCAAAAGCACGGCTGACGGCTAGGTCGCCATTCACCCTTGCAACGCCCATGACCTGTTTGATTTGATGTGTAGCAAGGAAGACGTGTGATATTTTGCCATGTTTGTCTCAGAATATTCTGCATGTCGCAGAGCTCTTTTGGGCTTTGTCGATTTCTACAGAATTTAAGCCTTCTGAGCCTTGGACTTCCTGCACGTTTCCACCAGTTCGCTCAATCCTTTCTCGCTCACTAGCAAGGTCTGGTTTGTGGTCCTGGCTCAGTTCGCTTCAAGCGCAAAAAATATCAAAAAACAAACTAGAGTATATCGGACTCCGTGTCACTCCATAAGCGTCTAAGAGAAGACAATGAGAAGACTTTTACATAATATGAGAAGTGTGCAGCCTGGGCTTCTGTGCCTCTCTCAACCGTTCCCCGTTTGTTTGGGGCTGGGCAGTCCGTCGTCAGGCCATTGTCAGTGCCTGGCCCGGGGAAGATCGAACCATCTGCCCTGCCAAGAAGAACACGGCTGTCGCCGATATTGCCCACACGGAGGTGATAGTTGCCTGAGATGCAGGTGCACCAAGTGCTTCGTTAACGGATGCTACCACAAAGTAGCCTCTGTTTGGTTGGAAACTGCTAAGAAATTATGTTTGTTGGGTCTCATTTGGATCTGGGTCGGTCTCAGATGCATGAAGTCATGCTTTTGAAAAACCAGCCAAGCTGCCTCCAGGTGTGCTGGGTGCCTTGACAATCACAAAAGTTCCGGTAGAGCCACTGGGTTGATTTGAGTCCAGGAACTCCTTATCCAAGCTTAGTGCCAAAGCTGTGACAGCCGCATCGTCCTCTGGCATCCCACTTTGCGCCAACTCTTCTGAAATTCGTCTGGCGATGAAACAACTGCATTGATCACCTCCATGGCCATCAAAGACGCCAAAGAAGCCCCAGGTGTCTTGGGCGTAGATGACGTGAGCATCCTCCATGCTCGGGCGCCATCCATTCATCTCTGCAAAACCAACGCGAAAGGCGGTGCCACCAACTCGCCTAATCATCAAGGGGCTTGGCTCACAGGACAATTCGATCGGCAAAAAATAACATGTCAATGTCAAGACGCTTCAGAAGTGAACATTGGCGAGGTGACTCGAAGTCGGATATACACTCATACTTGCTTTAATTAAAAGCAATAAGCTAGTCTCAAAATGGCCGCTTTGACGTGTGTTGCGGCCAAGTGACTTGACCGCCACGGATGTGACGGCCTTTGGCAAGCCTTGCCCCATGGTGGCAAGTGCCTCCCGTGTGGCCCTCCTGGCGAGGATTCGAGGCTTTTGGCATCGGAGGAAGAAGCCAAATCCAAAGCAAAACTATACACAATTCCGAAAATTCAATCAAATCATGGAATGCCTTGAATGCTTCAGCTGAAACCGGAACGAATGACAGAACAGAACAAGAAACGGCCAGTCCTTCAGGTTCTTAGATGTTGGGCCAGCTTTTGAAGCCAAAGGAGCAACGGATAATTGAGCAATCGTACAAGTGAACGAAAGAGTCGCAAGTTTCAAGAGTGCAATTCAGAACGCAATTTAAAAGTACTTTAGAGGAAACTTGGAAATACCTGTGACTACTGCCAGTGTAATTTTGCATGCTACAATTCTGCCATGAAAGGCAGAAGTTCTGCAGCGTCACCACATTTCATGCAGCCCTTGAAAATTGAAATGCTCCAAGAGCGGTCCTCAAAGCATAACGGCGGCAGCGAAGCCATCGTTTGCATCTCATCGTCCGGCTTTGCGGTCGACGCGGATTGTTCAAATGCTGTACCTCACAAGCTATGATTGATTGACCAAAAGTCTTTGTCTGGCCGGAACAATCAGCGGAATCAGCCTCACCAGCACCAATCAAAAGATGTCGATCTTCGAAGCTGCAAACACTCAAAGGTGTTTGGCCTCCGAGGTCTCCTTGATCTACCTGGGCAAGCTAGACCCCTTGAAGTAACCGAATTTCACTCTTCATTTCTTCGGCAAAAAACATTGATTAGATTAGATAGACCTACATCATCTTATAACCTATAGGGTCATGGAAGAATATTTGAGCCAAAACCTCGGCCAAACTGCATTTGCTCGCGCTTGGCAAAGCATTCTAGCGCTTTGAAAATGACCAGCGCGACAAGCATGAAGCAAAGGAGAGGCGCCCCAAATATCCGGCTGGTCTTTGTTGGCCCCAGCTTCGCAAAGAACTTGGATCACGGGAGAATGGCCACGCCTGGCTGCAACGCACAAAGCTGTCCTCTGGTGATGAGTGCAAGCTCTATCCAAGGAAGCGCCTCAGCATGCCACTGAGTAACAAGCCTTTGGCGGCACGATTGAAACTTTAAAATCCGCCGATCCCGGGCCAGTGTGGTCAGGTCTATTTTGTGCAAAAACCAAAATCCAAAACTCAAAATTCGAAATCCAAAATCCCAAGTCCAAAGGCCGGATTAGGATTTTGGACGCGCCAACCGGAAATTGGGCTCCGACTTGGTCTTCCAAGCGCTTAACGTGCGGGCGTTCGATTCCGTTTGGGGTCCATCAAATTCTCCTCAAACCGATACTGATTTCTGCAAATCGCCTCACCAAACAAGGGAGAGCGACAAAAAAGAGAAACTCGCTCAATTTGATTCCGCAAGCCAGGCAAGCGCGCGCTCAGAGGATCTTGCAGGCACCTGCAAGGTAGGGGATAGCGTGTTAGCCCTGGCCACCTTTGAGACGGGGACCCACAAAGAAGTGTGGTTATCAAGAATCGTGACAACAAATCTTCGGAGAAAACTAGAAATAATGAGATTGAGGGCCACCGCCGCCTTGGACTTCGCCCTCTTTGGAAGTTTCTGAAGGGAAACTTTTTTGCCTGCAAACGTGGGGCTGCCAGTGGCGGTGTCGGGATTTGTTGGGCGAAGGAGGTTCAGACCTGGACCCTTCCTGCCATGCTTGGTGTGTATGGCCGTCAGTTCAAGTTCTCCTTGGAGCAGCTCTGGCGTGCCTGGAGAATTTGCCAATCTTGGCGAAAGGCCGTGGAGTGGATGGTGGAGCTCAAAAGGCCCAGACGAGTCTGCTTCTCCAACGCCATTGCCACATTCCCTTCTGCTGACGCTTCACTACTCTCATACTTGCCAGCATGCAGCCTGATCTCTCCATCACACAAGCAAAGCATTTGGCCCATATTGCCTGGCCGTGTAGGTATCCAAATCCACATCGGGCTGCCTCAAACCTGTCAAGGGGCAAAAGGTACCATTCCCGATGTGCTCCTGCAATTGCGGCCCTCAGATTGATGGGGGAGGAGTCAAGAAGTGCTTGTAGGCCTTCCGCTCATTCTCATACTCCCTGTTCTTGGCCCTTGCCATATCCAAATCCACCATACTCCGGCTCCCATGAGCTCTGATTGGATCCGGGGCCCTCCAAGAACTTCCTCTTAAGAACCTCCTTGAACTTCGCCATGTCCAACTTGCGCAACCTCTCTGCCCTTTTGGGGGCCATCCACCGAAGAGCTCTGAATTAGATGTCATGAATGATGTCCTCCGCATTGTCCTGGATGTCCGCGTTGTCCTGCACCACCCTTGTCATCTCCTCCTCCGATGGGAGGAACATCTGCCGATGTCAACTTCGCATCCAACTTCAAAACATAAGCAGCATCTGGGTGAAACGCCAATTCAATGCCGCCTGTCCTTGCTTCAAGTCCTGAGTTGTCTGAGGTCGGGACCCCTCCTTGGTTGGAAAAGTCTCAGCATCGACCACGCGATTCAAAACCTCAGTCCTGAGCTGCAAACGTTCGGAGCTGGTGATACAGTCAGAGAGGGATGTGGCCGGGGGCCAATAGCGTGTTTCTGCTTGAACGCCATGTCAGCATCCACTCAAACCTTCGACTGAACATCGCCACAGGCAGACGCAGCCTCCGGCTCAGAATCACCATCACGGACGCAAGAGATGCCATTGCCAGTCCCAAACAAGAGCCACTTGCCACTGCCACCATTCATGTTGGTGAGGTGGAATACCTTCTTCCCACAGATGCACTTCTTTTCCACAGCTGGGTCCCACAGCAAAGACCAGTCAGAGAAGCACCTTGCGGGCGATCTTGGAGTGTAGGGTGTCCACGAGAATGAGGTTGCTTCATCGCCCCATCGTGCTCTGAGCCTTCATGGCCGTGTCGGCCTTGACAACCCGGCCACAAGACACTGCTGGCAGGATTGGCATCACAGAATTTGGCAAACAAGTCGATGAGTCAATGAGCTCTTCACACAAGGTTCTTGACCTCGGAAAGGCACATCACACAAAGTAAATGTCTGGTGCTTGGCCCCATGACCGAAGATGCACCAACCACCATCACCACCAGAAGAAACCGCCGCAGCGGAAGCCACACGGCTTGGAGGGGGTTTCGACGCCACTGGCAGCCGTCCCCAGGTTCAATCGAGCCATCGTCTCAAGACGTGGTCAAGTCCGGAGACCACATGTTGACTCTGAAGAAACTCCGTGGCCAAATTTTCAATGTCCACCACCATCTCAGCCACCAACTCACAGTCCTGGGAATCCAAGCCCCCAGTGGACACATCTTCATCCTTCATCCCTGCTTCCACATGCTGGAAGGCATCAGCACTCTCCGCTGCCATGGAGGGAGGAGCATCCACAGGCATTGGTCCCTGGGTCTGTTCTGGGATCACAGTGTCAATGATGATACGTGTAGAAGACATGGCAGTCAAATACACAAACTAGGGGAAAGCAAAAGATACTTTCAGATTCTCTTCTCTTGCAGAGAATCTGTGACTGTCTGCACACATAATCCTTGCAAGTGCAAGCACAGCAAGTTCAAAATTACCTCAACTCCTTACGCCTCTGCGATGTTTTCTGGGCCGTCGGGTGACAGGCGCTAGCCTCTTTTAAATCACATAAAACATCACCACAGTACTAGAATTGCGAAGATACTTCAAATTGTGAGTAATATCACTCACCTGACCTATCTTACTATATTTGGCATTCAGCCAACAATACAGGCTGTCACGCATTCCAATTACCTGACATCAAAAAGCATGAGACATGAATGTGATATGATGTGATGATCACAAGCCAACATGCCGAGAAGCTCTTGTCGCAAAGCAAACGCACAATTTCCCAATGTCCCCGACTTGCAGCCATGTACAATGGAGTTCTTCCCAGCCCATCGGTAACATCAGGATCTTGTGGAAAGCCTGCTGCAGATTCGTAGACTTCTTGGACTTTTGTGACATGACCACGACGCGAGTAACTCAATAGCTGCTGCTCAGAGCCCCTGACATATGGAATTGTCACCAGAGTAAGCACTACGTTTTTTTCAAAGTCACCTTCGAAGTCAACAGCCTTGACCAAATCAGTCAAGTCCATGTCATCCTGGATGACCGTTTCACCATACAGCAAGCTCTTATAAAAGGACGAACTTTTGGTATCAACTCGTTGCAAGAAATGCTTCACATGTCTGGCTCGGACACTGACATGACTCGCGTGGCTTGGCATCAGTTCTCGATCTCCACGATTTGTATCGATTCTCCAACCAGCATTGTTTGCTCCGTTTGCTTCAACTTCTGCTGCGATTTCTCCAGAGACTCGAACAATTCGGATGGAACACTTCGAACCTTGTCATTGAGATGGCGGATGGCATCAAAATGAATCAAGCAATATCTTCACTTACAAAGATCTGAATGAATGAAACCCTCTCGCTTTGTAGGTTGAGTCGCATGAGCTTTTGTGAAACAGAATACCGCACAGTTTTACTTGACCACTAGCTTAATGTGGCTTCATTGACTAACAGTCATCACAGTCTTATACAGACTTATGCAATGATTACAATGATAGGTGTCACATGGTGTCACAATAAGCATAGAAAATGGATGAAAATGGCACTGTCTCACATCTGAAGCACTTTTGGCACTTGCAGCTTGAGTCGACCTTCGACGCTGTCGATGCCGTAAGCGTTGGCGCTGAGAGTACGTCTCCCATTGCTGGCAGGACATGCTAGGCTTAGGACATTGGGACCAACAGAAATCATAGGTCTAAGAGTCTAAACGAAACTTGCTTCACTGCTCCCCAACTTCCCTGCGTTGCGTGCTTACCAGTTGTGCTTGTTGTCACAGGGTTTCAAGCTCAGAGTGAGTCAATGACTTTCTGACTTTCTGTTCAGATTTTCAGATTTGGAATGTCTCTTAAAAACACAAAAAGATCATAAAAGATCTCTCCGTTTTTTGTGGTCTCAGTCTCAGTCCCACAACAGATCTGAATTGTTCATGCTTGCATGTTGTGCGCAGCATTTTTTTTTCAACATATGTCTCTGCACTCGGAATTGAATTATCATGGATGCGGAGATACGGAACACAACACTTCACTCAGGAACAGTCGAAATCAGAAACTGCCAATTCCTCGTTCCAGGTCCATCCAGGTCATCCTTGACGGTGTTGTGGAGCATCTTCACTGCTTGTGGAGAACGAAGTTTCTCAAGTCAAAGATATCAACGAAGTCTCTCCGGTTCTCGCTTTGCCAACTTGAGAGCTTACTCTTGAAGGTCGAAGGGCTGGCTTGGCTTTTCTTTTCTTCTGCTCGATCGCACTTCCGTCTGTCAGTTCCACATCTGTGGGGAGTAGGAGCTTTTGCGTCGCCAAAAGTTCAAGTCTCAAGCTCAAAACTCGAAAGCCAACAAACGCAAGAGAGATGCTGCGGTCACAAGACAAATGCTAAGATCCAAAGAACCTTTCACAAGCCACAAGAGAGCAACAATTCCACAAGCCAATAGACGTGGAATTTCATCCTGGATCCGAGGATTGCTGTGGCCGAGCTGCTTTGTTGCCCAGTGGTACAAAAGTTGTAGGAGGACGATGCCTAGGGCCGCCATAGATGGGGAAATAGGATGGTCCGAAATATTCTTTCCACCTAAATGCCAAAGCAGTAGAAGACCCAAATGCAGCACCACCATGCAGAGGAAAGGGATGGACAGCAGCAAAGGATACAGGCCATACAGCTTGTAACAAGCAGCTGAAGTGGCCGAGTCTGTCAAGCTACGAGTTCGGTGGAGCGTTTCCCAAGGATCAGCTTCCAAGATGGACAACACCAAAACTGCTGGTGTTGCAAAAAAGGCCCACCCCAAAACACCGAAGAATGGCACGCCCAAGCAGTTGCTCTCCTTCCAAGACCATAAGCCAGCTGACACACAGTAGACCTCCACAAGATTTGCCAATAGAGCTGTGTCGATGAAGCAAAATAATGCCCGGCAAACCAAGTTATTCGAGCAAAGATATCGAAGGTATCGATGTTCTCCCAAAATGAAGAGAGGCCAAATCAAAACCACATGGAGTGGCACATGGCCCAAGAAGATGCCCCAGTCGTTGGAATACTGATAGTATCTGTACCAAGAGATGCAGGAATTTTCTGCAATGCAAGCAGCAATGGCCAAAATACCAGCAACTGGAAAGAATCCACCAAGTTGACTCAGGTGTTTGTACTGGCGCTCCATCAATGTTGCCACTGCAACCAGTCCAATCACAAGAGCTGCAGACCACAGTGGGACCATGCTACTTTGTACACTGATAAAAGGGGATGCAAACAGAGAAGCTGGATGTCATTTGACAACCGGTACTATACTTGAACTCCATGGTTTTGTAGTCGGAAGCAAGTTCCAAGCAGTCAGAAGCAGCAACATTGCGGAATGCCCTGATTCTCTTGCTGTGGCAACTGTCCACTTCGTTCATTTTCTTCGCTTCTTCCTTCCTCCACTCCATCTTCTTTTTTGATTGTTGCAACTACGTAGTTTAAAGATAAAAACCGAAAACACACATGAAGCAAAAATTAGGCAGCGATATTTTTTTCCACTGCGGGCTCTGTGCAATGCGCTCGAGTTTCACAGCAAATTCAGCTGCATGCAAAACCAACTGCCCATGTCTTAAAGTGTTCTGCCAATGGCCCCGTCTACTCATCGGGCAAAATGTTTCAAGAAAATGTACTTTCTTCAGAGGCTGTGACTAGAGGCTTTTGAGTAGGTATGACAGTCATGAAATTTGAAGGATAAAATCCCCCTTGCAGGATTTCTTGACTTTTATAGTCTATAGGGCTCCATAGCTGAATCCTGACTGCATCCTTACAGAACCGCCTCGCACGTCGGCGTGCTCGAACGGTGCGCAAGAAAGACGAAATCATACACTTGCGAAATGCTTGCTGGCTCTCACAAGATGCCAAAGATTCAGGAAACACCTTGTCACTTAGCGTGCAGATAATTTTCATGTTTTTTAATGGTATTTAGGAACGGCCCTCCGGCCTGCCAGCGAAGAAATATTCCGCAAACAACCTACTGTCAACTCGACATCTGAAGTCCGAGCTCTTTCATCGCCCTTAACTCTGAGCGGTGAGCTCTTCCGAGTCTGTAAAAAGCTGTGGACATCTTTGGACATCTTCATATTCTGCCCATTCTGCTACGCTCTGACTGGTACGCTTTGCTACGCGCAAAGACCAGCCACAAAAAGCCACAAAGACAAAGACTATTAACAAATGCGGACAAATCCGCGGCCAAGATCCGACCACTGACGCAATGGCGCCGTTCAGTCGAGCACTGGAGACTGGATTTGGATGGCTCCAGGCGGTGAGACACTCGCTATCCATCCTATGCTGAGTCTTAACAGCTTGACAAAATGATGAGCTAAGAAGAAATCAAACACAAAGAATGAGAAAAACTGCCAAAACTGTTCCTTTCCATTATATCAGGGATTTCGTGGAACTAGAAATGCCTCAGCATTCAATCTCGTAGATGGCCTAAAAGATCCAGAACGCTGAAACAGACACTCCAGAATATCTGGACAACTAGACAGCTGCATCTTTATCTCTCTGCATCCTTCTGCTACCTTCTGCTACTCTCCTCTATCATCCCAAGCGCGCCCACAGCCCAATGGCCCAATTACTCTAGTGACCCTTAGGGTTCTGGCTTCAGCTCGCAGCTGCATTTCTCATGCGGCCTAGAGCAGCCCACTCCTAAGCGAGCTGAGTTTTCGCATGCGAGCTTCGCCCAAAAGGATTCACAAGGTATAGATTCATGGATCCTTTGATTGTTTGATCGGTGAGTGTTGAATGGTTCGGAGTCTTAAGGATGAGTTGTGCTTCAAAGCTCTTCCACGCGCTGGGAAGATGGCATCGTCACCAGAGGGGCGATCTCGTCCAGAGCGACCTCCTTTGCCGCGGCTGTCTTTGCCTCAAGGTATCGCCAGTAGGCTGTCAAAGTCAGAATCAAGGCTTCATGTTTGTATCGTCCGTAGTGAAGGCCGTCAAGAGATGCAAAAAAGCACGTCAAATGTTGAGGACAAGACCGCCGCCGCCTTTTCCTGGCGACGAAACATGAAGTCCTTACAAATGCCTCAACTTTACAAAGGCCATCAGGCCATTTAATAGTTCTAATGGTATGTCTCTTAAGACTCTTGGATGGACCAGCCTGGACCGCCTTGGCCCTTCTCTTGACCTTGGCCTTTCTCTTGACCTTGGCCTTTGCGACCTGGGACCGACCAACAATACACTCAGTTCATGGCAGGGTGAGAGGGGCAAAAGGGATATCACATACCTTGCAAAACAAAAGCCTACGCACAAGAAAGCAATACATGCATTAAACATATAATGTATAATCTTAAAATCATTTAAAGATGACAACATGTTCATGATTACAAGCTTGACACAGATTCAACCGAATCTAGCAAAAAGGCTCAGACCCTTTGACTTGCTGCCAAAGGCCTCAGGAAGAGACGATAGAGTCACCAAAGATCTGGGCGGTGTCTACCCAGTACACTCACAATCCAACCTCATGCAGTCCGATGCTTTGCGCTGCGCTCTCTGAGCACTCCGCATCGTCGCTTCCTTTCCAGGAACCTTACTTTAGCTATGCCGGGTAATGCCACTGCTTCCAAGGGTTGATGATCCCATTTGTGGATGCACGAGACTTTTGAAACTAGATCAAACCAAGCATTGCATTAGAGGGTCTGTATGTGTGAACGACGTCCCAAGTCCCCTCGCAAATCTCACACCCGCGTCAGCTCAACAAGCGCTCAGAAGCTTCTTCAGAAGCTACTGACCGTGCAAAAATGACATCTACCGCAACATTTCAACACAACATAATCATTCGTTTATATATCTGGGTTGGCCGGTTCCGTTTCAGTCGGCGAGAAAACCAAAAAACCAACGAAACCACCCAAAAACACCAAAAGCGCATGAGTTCTGTGGGTCCGGCTGTCGCCTTGACGATTGTCTTCCTTCCACATGTTTGTGGATGTGAAATGTGGAATGGGTTGGAATGTGTTCTAGAGTGAGCCTTCCATCTCTCTCCATCATTCCAGTTGGAGCCTATGGCAAGGGATCAATTCACAGCTCTGAACTCACAACCCAAGAGGGACAAGCATCAGCAACTGGAGAGACTCGGGGCCGGACCCTTTTCCATAGCACCACCTTTGCCACCTTGTATGCTGCCACCTTGTGAGCAGCCTTGGGCACCACAACCTTGAGAGCCACAGCCGGCACAGCCGCTGCAACCACAAGCGCCGCCGGCACCGCATCCACTGCAACCACAGCCACCACATCCACCGCAGCCACCACACCCACAGCCACCATAGCCATAGCCGCAGCCTCCATAACCATAGCCGGTGCAACCCTGGCAACCTTGGCAACCGCCCTGGCAGCCTTGGCAACCGCCCTGGCAGCCTTGGCAACCGCCCTGGCAGTCATGGCAACCCTGGCAACCTTGGTAACCTTGGCAACCGCCCTGGCAGCCTTGGCAACCACCTTGACAGCCTTGGCAACCGCCCTGGCAGCCTTGGCAACCACCCTGGCAAGCCTGGTAGCCTCCTTGGTGGCATCCTCCACAGCAACCTGCACACATTCCACATCCTGCGACAACACAGCAAGGCAGCTCTAGTCAGAAAGAATCTATCTGAAGCAAACAATGCAAACGTTGTGGGTTTGTTGCAGTCTAACATGTTGCTGTCCTCCGTGTGCTGGTCCGGATTGCTGAGCCATTTGTTGCATCATCTGTTGTTGCATCATCATCCTCGAGATGCGTTCAGCTGCCCGTACGAAATGTACAAACTAAACAAGATTCCATATTACATCCAAGCCAAGAGACTGTGGATTCATCTGCCCCATCCAGTTGCCGGAGTTCATTGCCATGGCCTGACGAATGGATCACAATAGCTGCCGCGTAAAATCCAGTCTGTGCAGGGTCTACACAGACACGACAGATGCAAACACCTCACGAAAACTCGAACAAGCCGTAGCAATGCCACAATGTTGACCTACATTGACCTGCCTGGGGATTTCCGTGGAAATTCTGCATTCCTGGTGCTCACCAAGGAGGGCCAATGCAGGATAGAACAACGGGAGTAATCATTGTCTTGGTGTATAAATCAAGAATGGTTCCCACCACCATCTGGCAATGTTGTGCGTTAATGCAGAAACAGCAAACAAGGAGAACTTCTGCAAAACCCTGCTGAAGGGACAAGTGTCCTCCATAGCATGCTCCAAATTGCTGATTCTGCCCACCTGCGCCTAAAAAGTTGTAATCTTGTGGGACTGGACTCAAGTGGACTCGACAGGCTTTTCTCAATTTACCAGACTCAGAAACTAAGAAGCAAGCCTGCCATTCCACCAGCTGGCCTGTGGGTTGAGGGTCCAAAAATCAAAACAGTTTGTTTCATGTGACGAATGTGAAGAAAACCTGGACCGATCCCTTTGCTCTCAAAAATCCCCTGAACAGCGTTGCTGGGATTATGGCATCTGCGGCTGCTGCATTGCAGTCGAAGGTGGGGCCCTCGAGAGTTTTTTGGAGTCAAAGACATATGCAGTGGCGAAAAAGAACTTGAAGGAATTATACCAGCATAGACCCCAGATGGCAAAACCAATTTTTGTGTTATCAATGTAGAGAACAGTGTAACATCTGCAAGAAGTTCGAGGCAGTTTTTCTGGATGTTTTTTCTGGATGCCATTGATGTGCAGGCAACCATGGGCACTCTGCCCATGGAACCACGTCCACTCCCCCAAAGTTGGTCGTCACACGGGCACCCAACCATAGCACGCTACAATGGCACCCTCCAATGGCACCACGTCCACTCC
>DF240523.1:0-53891 GCA_000507305.1 Breviolum minutum Mf 1.05b.01 | reverse complement strand
ATGGCACCCAGCAATGGCACCACGTCCACTGCACCCTGCAATGGCACCCTGGTGCCACGTCCAATCCGCCAAAGTGGTTCGTCGCCCTCACCCCCTATTGGAAGTAAGAACCCCTATAGCTATCGCTATCTGGGGAAATAAAAAGATCAAGAGACTGGACAGAAAAAGACGAGGCAAAAAGAGTCTCTGAGCTGCCCGAGCATTTGTGTATCAGCAGCCTGTATTGCAGGATTGTACCCAGAATGCTGTCAACCGTCATCCAATCATACTTGAAGTTCAGCGCAACATACCGCACCAAACTCCCAACTTGTTGCCAATCTTCGGCTCTTGCCTTTGGAGTTTCTTTGGGTGGAGGCTCCTGCCAGGCTTTTCAGTGATTCAGGCAACGTTATTGAGACCAACATCGCAAAAATGCTTGCAGGGCCTGCGCTGTCGGCTCATCACGGTTCCGCCAGTTGGAGTCACGGTCCCGCCAGGAGCCTCATGCAAGAAGCAAATGGAGACAATAGAGACTGTCAAATTCAGTGCGGCTTCTGCAAACCAAATTTGAGAAACACAGAAAAATCATCAGGTCTGTCTACTGGGACGCAGACTTTGATCTTTACTCTTCTCAGCCTCTTTCTCTTTCTCCTTCTGCTCTTTCTGCTGCTGCAGTTTCGAGTTGAAGAAACGAGGAGGTCCTCAACCAAAACAGAATCGCCCGAAGAAAGGACCAATGCAGCTCAGCCAAACGCAATACCGGCAATACCCTACCAGGTCCTGAAGCAGCTTTTGGTGCTGGCCTTGTCAAGACTGTCTTTGTTCAGAGGTTAAAGAGGAGAAGAAATCAAGCAGGAATCAACTCTGGTAGCGACCAAGCAGTGGAAGATCTTGTTTTGGGGGTGGCACTGGCATGATGGGAGACAATCATAAAGTACACTGAGTTTGTGACGATTCTGTGGGTTTCCCTCCAAATCGCCAGCTTTCTGAACCTGGGCAGAAAAAGCGAGTCTCCATGTAACTTCGCAAACATTGGCATTCGCAGCTTTCGCACACGTCCATATTTACAGTCTGAAAAGTGCCTCCAACTCCGGAAGGCGTCGTGGGCTTTGCAGGCGCCTGAAAAAATGTGCAAATGAAGAGCCTTTGCAAAACGCACAGAAATGCGCAGAACACATAAACCGCATAAACATCCCGTCAGAAGTTGCCTTCTCCACAGACCTCGGTAAGTCTGCGTGCTCTGTGTGTGCAATTGTGGAAACAAAAAGACACTGTGGAGATACAACCCAAAGCTTCCAGGTTCTTGGGGCCCACTGCGGCGTGGAGGGCTGGCCATTCATTGAATTCAGCCGTCCTGCAGCGATGCACATCGCTTCACCCCTGCACTCACCGCTGGCTACGACCATTGAATTGTCTCTCGCTCCTCGACCCAAGGCCGCCCATGGATCATCCTGGAACACAGCTTCAGGCTTTAGGACTGTTTGCTAGCTGCTAAATCAAGGCAGTGATGGATCATTGAGTGTTGTGGAGCCATGATTCACAAGGGAAGTAATCGGCTTTGCTGGAGCATGGTATGTTGGCATACATTTGACCCCAATTGGCATTTGAAACTTTTGGATAACTTGGATATTGGAAACCTGAAATGCCCTTTGCATTTTGCCATAAACGAAGGCTTGGGACATCGCCCTTTGCAC
Organism: Breviolum minutum Mf 1.05b.01; assembly: GCA_000507305.1. Taxonomy (NCBI): domain Eukaryota; class Dinophyceae; order Suessiales; family Symbiodiniaceae; genus Breviolum; species Breviolum minutum. The sequence continues at coordinate 52,218 of DF240523.1, read as the reverse complement.
CTTGTCCGACTCAACCTTGGATTCTTTCACATCCTTCTTCTCCGAGAAGGAAGCGGCGTGCTCTCGTCGCTTTCCGATGGCTGCCCACCTTAGCTGGCTCCCAGGTTGGATTTCCCAATCTCCTGTCAAAACGCCCTGAAAATCAGAGTGTTCAGAGTGAGTTGTTTTATTACTTTGGTTCACCAAGACGGAAATCCGCCGACCCGGGTCGGCGTGTACAGCTTCTTTTCTTATGTAGCATCCAAAATTTTGTCACAAGGTGCCCATCCAAAATCCCCAGTCCAAAATCCAAAATCCCCAAAATCCAAAATCCAAAATNCCCAGAGGTCAGAACTTTGCAAAATCACAGAAAAACCTAGATTTCAGTCCTTATCGTCAAATTAATGTGGATTACCCGGGTCGGCGGCCACAGGCGCCAGCCTGTTTTAAATAATACACTCTGATACTCAGAATAGAACATGTGCTTGGAACGCTCTGGTCTCCAACACTGCTCATGCGCCAGCTCCACTGAGGACAAGGCTCTGCCTTTTCTTTGTCCGTGGCTTTAAAGGTGGTGTTCCTCATGCAAAAACCGGCCATTCAGCTTTCACTTGCGGTTTCGACACAAAAAAAAAGGAAATTCCTTGAAGTTTCCTCGAGGCCTTGACTCAATACTCTGCCTGCCCTTTTCCCAAGGGGGTGTTGCCTGAGAAAGGAAAAGGCTTCCAGGAACTTGAAAGAAGCTGAGCTGGAATAACGAACAGGCAAAAGCAAAACGATCAAAACAAGTACATTATGTAAGCAGAATGGTGAAGCTGAAACAAAAAACAACACTAAGGCCAAATGCAGCTCTGTCCTTCCGCTGCACCACAGTTGCTGCCTTCGTGTTGAAAGTATATTGGAGATGGAAACAAGGCAAAACAAGGCAAACAAGAAGCATCTCTGGAAACATTGGTTGAAACTGTGGACGGGCTCTGAGTTGCCTCTGCTTCTTCTTTTGCGCGAAGCTCCTTCTCCTGGAACACCATTCCAATGCACTAAACCGCAGTAAAGACTAAACAGTACTAAACTATTCCTCCACATTGCTACGTCTCCACACACGAACTTGGCCTGCGTTGATTCTCGTCGATAGCCTTTGTGCTGACGGAAACGCTGTTCGAGAGACTGGAGTTCAATGTAGACCTTGGAGGGAGGAACTTTTCCAAAAAAATATTGATGGCATCGTCACCACTCCCAATGTGTCGCAGAGTGTCCAAAGATGAAATGCTGTTTCCACTAAATGATGAAAGATCTCGGCCACTGTGAATGTTTTAGGCATGGACAGCACCGTACTGATCAAGTTTGTGCTGATCTTCCTGGCAGAACGTCTGATTCTTGAAGGCCCAATTTTTCTGCGGAGGGATATTGCGCTGAGGATGAGGATCATAAGCGAAAGCTTCAGGCACTACCTTTCTCTATCTAGTCTCAGAACCCGTAGCTGCTCTTCTTAATCGTGCAGATCTTTAGCTTTTGCTTCCGCTCAATTCGAAAAAAGAGCAAGCTGTAAGCAGCATATTGAAAATATCAAGGTATTAAGCGGTTGACAGTGCGGGCAATTGATTTGTTTCACGATACCGCTGCAATGTGAACATGGAAACAAAACATTGGTACCACTTGTACACAAGGAGACGAAAGGTGGATATGTTTAGATATATGTTTAGATCATGGATGCGGCGACCTCCGAGAGAGCTTGACCATTCTCTGCCGCAGCCTTGAAACGGAGAAAGTTGCGCAGTTCGGACGATGAAAGTTGCACAACGAGCCTTGAGCTCGTTAATCTCAGCCATCCTCTTACGGCATTTGGCAATCAGAGCCTTCGGCAGAGCAACAAAGCTAGGAGAAAGATGGATATCAGTGGTATCAGTGGATATCCGGAGATATCAGTGGAAAATCGTTAAATGAGGCAAGATGCTTTCCAACACCAACACTATTCACCAAACCATGGAAGCACACACGATCGATGCAGCCTCGAGATTCTTCACGGTGTAGCTGCCTTGTGCGCTGTTTTCGTTCACGAATTGAAAGTGTGATGTGAATGTTTATGAAAGCTGATCCTACCATTCCACTGTGGTCACGGTTGCTTAGTGCTGTCCGATCACATTCTGCAGGAAACATGATTCTAAGGAAATCCATCCTTGTGGTCAGCAGCCGCAGTGGAGTCTTGAAGGGGGTCAACATGGATGATCTGATATAATCTGTAGATAATCCGATAATAATCCAATACTCACTTTGCTTTTGGATCCACTCGGGTTGCAGGCCTGCTTCACCGGGGCCTGAAGGAGCCAGCTCTGCAGCCTAGCTCAAAAATGGCTCAAGAGTAAGGAAACCACGAAGGAATTCGGGGACATCGACTCGTCTGCGTGTCAACATGTGCTTTTTTCTGCGAAATCAAAAACGCCGGGAGTGCCCAAGACGGCATTGAGACGCCGCGGTCAAACTCCAAGTCTTCAACGTCGCATGTGGAGTAGTTGATCTTGGTTGCCTGAAGTATGCAGTAAGGTTGCTGTGCAAATGCATCACTTACCAGTTCGCCTACCTTAAAGCCTGGCAGTCTTTGACAACCGCAAGGCGAGCTGACCATTTCTCAGCCATCTTTGCACAAGATCAAACAATTCAGTGCTTCGGAGGTTTCCATGTTTTGGGGCCTTGATAAAGTATTTCACAGGCAACCATCCGTCCAACCTCAGCTTTTTGGAAGTGGAAATCACATGAATCACACAATCTCCAAAAAGAACCAGTGTGCATCAGTTGTTGTGCGTTTGGTGCATTGCTTTCGAGCTCAGAACCCCTGAGTCAGAATTACTTCATTCTTGCTCCGATAGAAGACCATTCCATCCTGACAGGTCACAAGTCTGGAGAAACATAAGACATGTTGGAGTATGTTTGTATCGCTCACGAAGGGGGTGCACAATGAGTGAGCGCAGGTCGAGCAGATCTTGCAGATTCTCTGCTACATCTGTCTTTCCGTCCAAATTGAATCAAACTATATGCTTCATTCATCGCTCCAGCCTGCATTGCTGCTGGTACATCTATGTACAGGAAAAGCTCAGCGGTGGAGCGCATTCCTCGAATCTTGCCGTCCTGAAGCCAAAAACAGGGATGGCGCTCTGATGACAAATTTCAAATGACAATGAATCGGATTCGGATGAAATATTCGTAAATCATGACAAGCTTGGATCGCTTGTCACAAATGTGTGTCCTCCGGTACACCAGGTGCCAAGTGAATGTGATTCCTTGCAACCTCAGCGTCAAGTGGTTGACCGGTGCGAAATCTGTTCTCCACTTTGTGTCCTCTGAAAATGTCTGAAATGATTGGATATTGAATATTGAATATTGTGTGCTTTCTTGTGATTTTGTGGAATTTCATGTGAAAGTTTACCAGATTGAAGTCCGAGATCCTGACCTTAGACAAGCCTTGTCTCTTGATAAATGGCCAGTGCACCAAATAGGTTCCGTGAACGCAGTCCCTCACCTCATCACTGATCTAGTCTGACAATTGTGATCCGTTGTGATCCACTGTGAGCAGTCGCATGTTTTTTGGCAGAAAGTGTTGCGAGAGGGGTGCCGTTGTAGGATCCGTGATGACTTCCAGCAAGAGATCATCCTCAACCACCTGAGAAGCACATCAAAAAAAACTTGTCGTAAACTACCAAGTCAATAAGTACTATTTTGACATCCAGTCACCCAGTCTTCAGGAACACATTGCTTCGCAAGTCTTGGCAGGAATTCTATGCGTGCCTTCATCGTGTGGCCCTGGTTGGCACGGATCAATAATTCACCATCATGTTCTCTGACCTGAGCTGTCTTGAGGGCTTTTGGAAAATGCTTGTGGAGCTTCTGCAGCTCGGAAACCAAAGGCATCTTAGGCAATGGCCATGGTGTACCGCTCCTTTTCGTCAAAGTAGACACAAGCCATCAGCTCCTGTTAAGGTTTCATGATTCGTGTTCCATCTTTTTTCATGTCTTAAAAGCATCAGAACTTTCAATTGTACAGCTAGTCCTCAAGGTTGTACGGACGGAAATTCTTGAGCTCCATAATATCTTTCAATCGAACAAAGCCATCCTGCAAAGCTGGGCACTTCATGTTGCTACTTTCCGCAACATGGGACGAGGTGACTTGGTTTCAAGCTACCACTTTGCTGTGTCCTTTCAGTATCATCTTTTTTTTCAAAGTAAATGTCCTTTCGGATTCGCACATCCAGCTTGTGGGCAGCGTGCCGCAGAACATATGAGAACCTCATTGCGTCACATCATAGCATCACAGGTGCTGTAGGTCCGTTGCATTCATTTTGATTTACTGTCCAAATATCTCAGTCGCAAGGTATAGGAGCCAAGGAACATCTTCGAGATCTTCACATGTTCGCGGTCTTCGGCAAGGCGATTGAAGATGGGTTCCATTGCCACCTCGAGAGGGAGACCAGTTTGCCAGTTGTCTGTTTCCAAACTGAAACACACGGAGATGACAGAGATGTGTCACTCTATCTATGGTTTTCAGAAGAAGGAATCATCATGAAGTTCGCGAATGTTTGCTTTGTCTTTTACAAGCCAGCCTTGTCGCCATCTCTTTTGAGATTCCATCGCTTGCCTGACAAGATTCTGTTTTCAATAAAACTACTGCAATGAACTTTGACATGTTATCTACTAATACAACTGTATACTAATTACATTGCACCTCCCTCACCATCGTCATCATCATCCTGGTCACAGAACAGCCGCCCTCTTGATCACATGTTAAACAGAATGACATTCACATGACACTGTCGAACAGCAAAGCTGTTCGCCACTCTGAGGTGCTGTCGTATGCGGCTTGCCCATCAGCAGCCTTTTCAAGTTGGGCACTGATATTTTGGATCCAGCCAAAAAGTCCAGTCACTGTCTGACTGTCTGAAAATACTTTGGGATGTGTCCGGGCCTTTGATGAGGACGCTCCGCCCGCATTCTCGCCTTCAGTTCAAACTCTTTGCGACCGTCGGCTGCTCTCAAAATGCATAACAGCGCCTCCCTTCACGGGAAAAGCGACGAAAAACTCAGACTCTTGTGAATTGCTTTTGAATGCTGACATAGTGGAACTCCATGCCACTCTGTGAGTATGAGACTGAAATCATTCAGCTCATCTTCATCCTCTTCCTGGCTGCTGAAAGCTGAGTTATACAAGAGTTCTACGAGCACGCATGCATTCTTCTGTCCCCGGAAGCCGCACAAATCACTATGGAGAAGTCTGAATTATCACTGATCACTGCATCATCAACCGTGGATCTGCTTGCCTCATCAGCAGATTGGAAGGAAGCTTCTGAAACAGCATCCTTCCAGACAGCTCACTTGAGGTTGGAAACTGCAAAATTAATCGGTCAGGTAGGAGGAGTCTTGGAAAATCAGAAAAAACTATGCAAAGAATTGAGGTGAGCATGATTTCATGGAGCGAAGTTCAAACAACTAGTCACTAGTCCAACTGCGCAAGTTTACAGACTGTTTTGGAGAGAGAAGTATTGACAAGATTTTGATGATATGACCGATGGTGATTTGCTCCTCAGCCTCAGCAGCCATCTTCAAAGAGCCGCCTCGGAGTAAAGTAAAGGAACTCTGTCGCTGTCACGGTGTACCATGCCGGCCCCGATCGCCCCTTGTCGAATCTGAGTGATTGACATCTGGCAGCTGGTAGAAGAAAACTCTGGAAGCACCCGCAGCCCGGGCCCAAGCGCAACACACCGCTTTTGGGCCCGTCTGCAGCGATTGCAAGAAGTGGCAATAAGCCAAACAGAGTCAAGTCTACCAGAGTCAAAAAGCAACCCTGAGTCAAAAAGAGGATCGAATTATGGAGTCTGTGCTGTGCACATTGTTCTTGTGTGTATGTGTGTGTGTGACCGAGGTTGTCTGTTTGTGTGCGCGATTAAGCCAATAGAGACAAATAGGGATTCTTGGAAACACTAGTCAGAATCATGCATTTCAAGGTTGCAAATGTTTAATCGGTCAAAAAGGTCAAAGCTGCCAAGCAATTCTTTTGGAACCATGGCCGAGATGAGAAGAGATCGCAGATTCACTCCGCCCTGGCGTTGCCGTCTCAGCTGATCAGACCACTCCAGTGGCACGGCAAATCTTCTCAGTTCAGTTGAGCCATTCAGCCTCAATGACGGGTCAAAGAAAAAATGCCCCTCACTGTAACTTGAAAAAACACAAATTCGAGTCTGTCCGAGTCTGTCGTAACGAGTTCGAGCGGCTCTTCGAGGGCAACTTGGACGAGGCAACCTGCTCACTGGCAAAGGGAGCAGAGCAGCAATGCCTTCCCATGTGGTGTCGGATTCTGAGCCTCCTTCATCACTGAGAAGACCCCTCCCATGTATTGGAAAGGGTTGTAGGGCACAAAGCCTTTCCAGACTGCGAAAGCCTGCACTGCTTTTCAGCAAAAGTGACTTTCACCATTCAAGATTTGCAAAAACACTGATTGAGAACGCTTGGGCTTCCTGAAAAGCAATGACTTTCATGGGTACCTGCTTCACCTCGTCCCAATCAACAATTGGAGCTTCATCCTTGCCCCACTTATCCTCGGGTCAAATTCAGAAGCAATGAACAAATAACAAATAGATAAGACAGGCACATGTATACGCTCACAACTTCATTGATCAATAAGGAAAATAGTGTTACATCTTTGAAATCGGGAGCAGAACCAAAAAGAGACCATTCGCTGAGTGAGTTCGCTGGACCGGTGCGGGTCGCAAAGAGCTAGACAAAATTGATCAAAAGAAGTGAAGACATTTTTACCATCACAGTACTACCAATTACCGCAATTACCAACCGAACTGTGTCACTCTCGCTCTGGGTTTCTCAGACACATTTGCCAGTCCAGGTCACGCCCCACGCATAGCCACCGCCTGTTCGCAAGTGCATGCACCGCCAAGTTGTTGTACCAATGAAATAGTCGTAGTGTTGCTATAGTTGCAGTGATTGGTTTCGTGAATACTTTTTCGGACCTCCCTCATATTTGGTCACAGCTTCCTGCAGGTGAGATCATATTGTGTGAAAGCATGCAAAGTTGAACGGCCGGCTTGGTTAACGAATCTTGAGGGTTCGTCCTTCGGGGGAGCAATGATGGCCATTGCCGCTTTTTCATTTTTTTGGCCTTGAAGTCATGGTCAATCAACGGGTGTGTGGGTCACACTGATCCGTCACTGTGAAAAAGAACTGTGATATCTCGGACTGCAGCTGGTGTTCAGGCCCAAATCCACAGCAGGCTTGACCTTGGGGACCATCGTCCTGGTCACAGACTTAACGGCCTCGGTTTGCAACGAAGAGGCAATGCAAAACGCAAGGCACAGAAATTTGAGCTCACCATGAGGAATTCAATGTATTGATCTTCCTTGGAATCTTGGACATCATAGTTCTCAACTCCCCAACTTGCTTCATTGTTCATACTTGTAGTGGCCTCACTGTTCATGACTGCTATGACTTCTCATGTTTCTACTCTTGTTAGTGCTTCTCACGGTTCTCACTCAAAATCACTGTGATGCGAAGCTTCCGACCTGCATTCCCCTGGACCTTGAGACACACACAGTGGAAGCCGAATGCAAAGCACTGCTCAACTCATTTCGACTCGACTCAAAATGCTATTCGCGTCCCTGAGTCAAGCACGCCATGTTTGCAAAAAAGTCAACAAAGCCTGAAGACTAGGCACCAGCGGTAAAGACACTACAAGAATTCAATAGATAAATAAAAAAGGAAATATTTCCTATGTAGACCCTTGGAATGACCACATAGAGAAATGTGCTCCAATGGACTATCTGACCATAATCTGATTTGATGTGTGTCACGTATCAAATGGTGAAAAAACATGCATAAAGTATTCCAACAAGTTTCTGAATAGCCAAACCCCTGCAGCCCTGACATGTCTTCACATGGTCACAAAACTTGTACATCAACGTTTCATGATGAACAGCTAAGCACACAACCTGCGACACCCGGCAAAGGAGGCTTGCAAGCACAGCTTGTGCCAAAACGGCAACGTGACCCGTGGCTGTACTTGATGGATGTTGAGGGGATATATCCTCCATCCCATCCTGCTACTAAAGCCCACAAAGAACGAGGATTAAGTTCCTAGATGATTTAGACTTACGTAATGCCCATACAAACAAGAGTGATGGATGCTTTTGAAGCTCTTACATGCCTGACCTGAATAGCTGCTGCACTGCTCGCTATGCTTGCGCAGTTTTAAAAGTCTGCTTTTCCTCGCGCTGAGAAACACCTCTCACCGTCGCTTCCTTCTTGGGGTTGTGTCCATCGCGTCCAGGAGCGGTGCCATCCTCGTTGGGGCATCCAAGCACTTTGCATCAAGCCTTGCAGGATTCTCATGTGAAGCACTTTTCACTTGACAGGAAAAGGCGGAAAAAGGCGAAAGCCTGCACCGCGCCTGGCTGTGAAAGCTTGTCCTCTGAGTGGAAAGCTATGTCTCCAGGTCAGTCCAGCTCGGTTTAAACACCTTCACCTGTCTGAACAACCTTGGATGCGCACTGGACATGCGTTCACAAGAGTGTCTTGTGGGTTCAATTTGCAAGATCTTAGCGAGTTTTAGCGATCTGAGTGCATTCCAAAGCGAACTTCTCAGGGCAAGAAACTCAGAACCCATTTGTTCGGCCGCCAAATTAGCAAAGTTGATGTTCTCTTCGATGGTCGAGACCCAGTCGGCACAGCTGACTTCTGAGTCACTAGCATCAAAGAAAAAGGACCGATATGCATTCCCAGTGAAGGATGATGGATCATGCCAACCTTGGGGTTCTGCTGGAGCAATGATAAAGGCATTTGGATTTCGTTCGTCCCGGCGAATTGATGCCTTGTGCATAAAGAAATTGATGCAACCCTTTGCTTGCCCTTTCGCAGTGGCACTTTCTTCATCGAACCAAAGGAAGTGGCCATCTTGAACGACGCAAATTCGTGGCTGTCTATCCCAGCTGATTATTCGCAACATAGCTCTGAGGCTGTTGGGACTTGCTTTGCGCAGAAAGCCACGGCAGCTGGGTGGAAGAGTGTCGAAGGCCCACTCCACCGTTCTTGTCACGGTTGATCCCGAGGACTTCCATTCCAACGACTCGAATTCTCCTGCCAACACTTCCACACAAAATAGTGCCTTCTATTGTGATATTCTAATGCTATTGAGTCTCGACCTAATTCTATTGTTTGCAGTTGACCTTGCAGAAACATCTGGCTGCAGTGGCCTTTCTTCCTGTAGAGAACTGTGCGTTCTTCCTCTCGACATAGCTTCTTTGTCACGACCTCGTGCAAGAGGAAGGATTTACACCATAAGTCATAAGTATAATGGGCAATGAGGTAATGCTTCAACACTCAACACGCAAACAACCTTCTCCAAGGCTGATAGGACCAATACCAATACACCTTCATACACCTTCCACTCAATCCCCATGCAAATCCAGAAATGTTGTACCGAATTCGCCAAGGCTCAATATCTTTGAGCAGCCCGACACCGCCAACTACAGACTTTGATCGGGTGAGCTCCAGTTCACGTTTTTCTTGCACCGTGTCAGAGATTTCGTTTCCAAAGGCCTGACAGCATGACAGGAGGTGCTCAGAAGTCTTTGCCTTCTTAGAATTGGAGAAGGCTGGACCGAAATGCAGAAATGCAGGAATGCGCAAAAAAGAAATGAACTGATGAACAGCAGAAAGCTATGATGTTCGAGCACAGGAAGGCAAGAATTCAAAGAAATTTAAGGCATGGTGATGTTACATGTTGTTCACTGATCTTCGCAAAGGAGAAGCAGGTGCAAAATACGTGCCAAAATATTGTTTTTCCTTGCAGCCGTTTGATAAGAGAATCGACGCTTTCTTCCGTTTCCCACAGCTGCTGGCGCCAAGCCTCATTCTTGGCCTGGACCCACTGCCATAAGTCGCGAAGCTTTATTTCCAGTTGCTGCTTTGCCTCCACGGGGGGTCTAGGCACATTCTCTACGCAGGGTTTTCAGTCCATTCCTCACTGTGACCTCTGACAACTCAGGTTCGAAACTTCTAATTTTGAAGCAGAATGAGGAACTTTTTCCACAACTCAATTTTGCAACATCAGGCTTCGAAACGGCCTCATCTCTCAGCCCTTCATGACGAATATGTGCACACGACTCCTCAAACCGCTCCAAAATAGTTGAGATGGGATTCCTGCAGAAGCCAAGGGTGTGTGACTTCGCCAAGAACTCTACAAATGTTTTCGCGTGCTCAGTTTGACAGCGCTAAGTTGTGTATGTATGTAAATATGTATAATATATATATATATATATAGATACATGTACATAATTAATATACATCATATATCATATACTGATAAAATATGATATGTATACATTATATGATTATATATCATATTGTATTATACCGTTATACCTCTACGTGTATATACATATATATATATACATATATATACACATATGTGTGTTGACCCTGAAAAAGTGTCCACGGAATATGCTAAGTTGAAGTATGTTGAAGTGTTGAATTTCCGTCCTTTCTGCCAAGGCAGGGTCGTAATCTTCCAGTTGTGGCATTTGACCTTGACCCAGCTCTACCAGGTCATTGATCAGAGGCATCAGGAAACCTGCGTTAGAAAGAAATTGAAGAAACCCAAAAAGAGAAGTTCCCTTCTTCGATGGTGGCAAGAAAAAACAACCTTTCTGCGACTGTCATCTCTCTGCAATCGTGGCCTTCGAAAATGACGTACCTGAGAGAACGCTGCAACATGCCAGCTTTCCACACAGTTGAAGGGGACTAAGGTGACACTCTTGGGGGCTACTTGAAGTTGGCTCACTTCCAAGGAGTTCCATTAAGTCCCACTCTCTCCATTCTGCAGTTATGGCACCTGTTCATTGAAGGAACACTGATTTCTTCTGACTTTTTCACTTCCGCCACAATGAGCTCCATGACTCCTGCCAGCTGCCTGTCAAAATGCCAGAGAGCTCTAAAACTCCAAGGGTTCTACCAACGTTTTTAAGACATCAATCCACAGCGCCTTCCAGCCACAGGCATGCCACCCAACTGAAGATCTTTTCTATGATCCACCAGGTGCTCTCGCAGGGACTTGACGCTCTCATCGAAAGTGGGCATGCCCATGAGAGGAACCTCGCAGGATTGGTTTCGCCTTCAAGAACCGACACGATCTTCACAAGAGAACTTGAAGAAACATGCATTTCACTTCGTCACTCCATCACTTCTTCGTTCTTCGTCAAGTCGTCAAGATGCTGGTCAAAGAAGCGGAAAAAGGGATGTGAAACATCGCAAAAGACAAAATCGCTGCCGGTCGCTACTGAGTATCAACCTTGGAGACTGGCAAGAAGCCAGTAGATAATTCAATGCTGTAAAGAAGCTGTGAAGAAGCTCCTCTCTGGAAAACACTCTCTCACGGTATCTCGGAGTTCCTGTCGTCAATGTTGTTTAAGTCATCGAGCTGTGTGAGTGTCAAAGGTTTTTCATGGTGTTTCCCCTCCCGTTACGCTTCAGCGGTGACCCTCCTGCCGACCAGGATCGTCAAACTTTTGCTCCAGGATCTTTTCAAGGGCAGAACCCTCATAGCGAAGAGTATTTTTGTTCACCACAAAAACCAGCTCCTCAACTTATGAAGCACATCAAATACATCAAATACATCAAAACGGCTCTGCCATCAGGAACTCATTCACATGATCTTCAATAATTTCACGCACAATGTCATGCGCCGGCCCTCCTGCTTTGGAAGCTGAGAACCTTCTTCAAGTCGCACAAGCGAGCGTGCAGCTAAAGACATACCGAGAGTTTGCAAGGCCTGAAGCCGAGACGATTGCCAAATTGCCATCTTTTGACTCATCCGTATCAGATATTGACGATTGCGTGAAGCGAAAGGATAAAGCCACGGCATCTACAGCGCTGCTCTGCGCCTGCTCTGTTGCCATACCATTGGCAACAAAAACAACCTGTTGACAGCTCATGACAATGCTTAAAGACTGCTTGTTGCGCACTGGAAATGCCAGACATTGACATCTCGCCGATTTCCCCCATCCGGCCTGGCTACCAAGCAACAGACCAAAGACGTTAACCATGGTTCGGATTGCAGCCTTGGATCAGCTTTGAACTTTCTGCTTCAAAATGCCATCGGAGAATCGATTTTTGTGCCAAGGAACTAGGGCATTGTTGCCTCCCTCACAATCCATGACCAACAAGTGTTCTTCCTGGTCCGCCTGCAACTTGGAAGACCAAATTGCAAAGTCCATGGGTTTCAAGTGATGCACCTGATAGTACATGCAAAACCTTTGTATCTCACAGTCCCACCTGTGCAGAGATCCTGCTCAAAGGCACTGCCACGATGTCAATCCCTTCAGTGACAGATTCAGCAGAGTCACTTGACACGAAGGCGTCCTGACTTGCGGTGTGCAATGCGTGAAAATATGCGCAAATAAAGCATTTGCCGTTGGCTCACGGCCAATAACTCACTAAACCCCAAAACCCCAACTCTCCCCGTTCCATTCTGTCCTCTGCATTCACCAAGCAAGAAGCCAAATATGATTTTCCACTTCGTCCGTCGCCAACGAAGATGACAGGGCAAATGCGTCCTGCTTCGCTATCAAGTTGCAAACCATGGTAGGATCAAAGAAGAGCTTGTGGATAGGATAATACAGTGCAACCATGTCCATCTTGTTTGGACTTACGCTCCCCAGTCCTGCTAAGCCTCGCACCAGCTCCAAGCCCTTTCAAAAACATGAATCACCACTGTGCAGGTTGCTTCAACAGAACGCCATTTAAAGTAAAGGCTTTTTTGAAATTTCAAGAGCAAATGCAAAGAGTGAACGAAGAGACATCCACTTCCCGGCAAATGTGATTCAAGGACAACCAAGAGCAGACTGCAAGTAATCCCATTCAGACACGTTGGCCGCCTCTGGTGCAAGTACTGCGGCATTATCAGAAAACCTGAGCCAATAGGCATTGAGGTGCCTCGCAAATCCTCCCACAGGAATGACTGGCTATTTCTTCAGGGTTATGGGATCGGATGAGACATCTCACTTCAGACCATGGGTTAAAACTTCTGAAACACAAAGTCCTCACGTCACAGGACAAAATGTTTGGCTGGGCTAGACAGGAACTCATTTCAAAAGATTTGAGATACTGCAATATACTGCAATATTCTGATTTTGAGATTGAGCAAAAGTGGCAAAAATTGATCTCATGCAAGTGGCTTGAGCAAAGGTTTCGCCTTAAGCGAAGCCATGCAGATATTCTACGATGTCTAGTCTGGTGCTGTATAAACTTGATGCCACCGGGCTCATGAAATACAAACTCTAAGCAAATAAAGGAATGGCTACAAACATGAACAAATGGTCCTGGAGTGCTGTAAGCGCCACAAACCGACCAACAGAGTAAGAAAGAACACGAAAGCATCTGTTTGTCATTTTGGTCCACAAAAACAGTCACTTCATGTCTACCGGGAAGGTGATCAAAAAAACACTGTACAGTTCTCAAGCGCGAGATGCTAAGATGATGCTATCCAGCCAAATCTCTCAGTGAAATTCCTTCAAGTGACAACAGTGACGGTCACTCGACTTACTGCTTGTGCGCTTGTGCATCGTGAAGTGTCTTCATCTTGCCAACAAGTGAAACTCGGCCCTTCATAAAGGACCTTCTCAAAAACAACTCCGTCAAACTCCATCAAACAGCACGTCGACTCATCGACACTGTCGACTCCACATCTTTTTAAGCCTAGACCGACTCCAAACCACACAGGAAAGCAGGTTGGTTACTTAGTCAGCTTGGTCATACAGCACAGCATTTCTGGCCATAGACCCAGACCGCCAATGTAAACCGGCATGAGTGGAAGATTAGTTCAACGCTCCGGCGTGTGACTCCACCAAAAAGCTTCGCGACTTTCGATTCTTTGATGTTGTCATGAAGAGATGTGTGAGTTTCAACAGAACATGCGGTGGTTGAACCAATGGTGCTTTGACCGTCTTTAGAACCTTGGACTGAGTCTCAAGTGTACTGTACTGGCCCAACGCATCGCCCATCTTTCAGCAACCTTCGCACCTTCAAAGGATCCATCTCTTCTCCGCGATTGATGATCCACTCCTTATGGCCAGAGATCCACAAATCTTGGAAGCGAGAATTGATTGCATGGCATTGAGGGCCACACCCCGAAGACCTCTTGAGCACCGTGACCATCAGATTTCAAGGTGGTGATCTTTCGAGTTGGTGGAGTTGCCTGGCTCAACATGGATGGACCATATGCGGCCAAGACGCAAGAGCGACAAACTTTCAGAACCTCGCAGTACTTCTCCACTGCAACGTTGGTGGAGACAAAGGTCACCTTGACTCAGATTTGATCCAAGTGAACTTTCCGTTGTGGACCCTCGCACTGTAAAAATCAGAACTGAGCTGAGTTGTGGACCTCATCAACAATTTGAAGCCCTTCCTTGTCGCCAAGTTCCAAGAACATATCCCTTGCCTTGTCGGAGCACTCCTTGCCCTGCCAAGTCACTTCGAAGTATTTCGAAGGCACAAAACACTCATTTCAATCAGTTGAATCGTGCTTTACCATGTTTCACTTCGCCTAAGCGTTTTCGAGGCTTGTATCGAATTTGACACAGGATGGCTGCCCGCCTCGTCAGCTAGAGCTTGAGCTTCTGCTGTGGGAAGGCTGTTCTCCTTGCATGATCAGTAGTGGGAGTAGTGGGGAAGTCCACCACTTCTCAACTTTCTCCTTACTGCTCATTGTTGCACAAGCTGCAAGTTGTGTTGTGACTGAAAAGAAAGGCACTCCTGTACATAACAGTTCCTGACAGAAGCATCAACGAGGTTGTGCCCTGACCCCCACGGATGCCTCGGTGTTGAGTTTGCTAAGGGCAGCTTCAGCTTGATACGCTAGAGCCTCTGCTTCTCCACGCTGATCCTCCCGAAGAAAGGTCACAAATCTAAGTTTAGCTCACGAAACAAACAATCACGGAAGCATGTGATGCAAATATTCCTAGGGCAGCAACCAAAGAGCTCGACAAAAATGAAATGGCAGTCATGGCAGACTGAAGCTTCATAATCTTCATAATTCATAGTGCTAACATGGTTGGTGAGTATGAAAATCAAAGACCCTCCTGCATCTCGCGATAGTTTGCAACTGCCTCTCAATTGGCTGCAAAGCGACTCAAAGCGGCAAAGTGAAAGGAATGAACATGGCAACTTGGTGGACCATCCTAATTTTGCTGATCATTTGTTCATCTTTTTCTGCAACGTGCTGCACCATGCCCGCAATGCCTCTTTCGCACACTTGATGCTCTTGTCAAAGTTCTGGTTTAGCGATTCCACTCGACAGAAGGTCTGCAGCACTGCCGTCTGACAGTCAGCGAGCAAATCCCCGCCAAAAAACCCAAGCAAACGCATTTGAAACCAGCAGATAAGCTGAAAGGATGCTTACATCCAAACTAAAGTCTCCGGTGTATCTGCTGTTGATCATGTGCATCGTGTATCTACATTATACAAACGGCCATGGTGTAACCATATACAACTGCCCTACCATTCTCATAGAGGAAAAGGTGGGGGGGCACAGGGATTGCACCATTTGAAAATGAACCAAAAAGACAAATTTAATTAGAGTTTGACCGAAAACATTCCAAATGTCAGGAAGTCTTTGTGTGAAACAGCCTCTGCCCGCTTCCATCCAGCTGAACGAAAGATCTCAAGGGCCTGATATCACTGTCACGTAGATTACCCGTACAAGCTGTACATCTGCTCCGTACTGCAAAGTCTTTAGTCTGGACATCTCTGATATCTCTGACTTGACGCCTCTGCACAGAACTCTGCGGCTTTGTCCAGCCCTTCCTACAGTTCAACACAAACGCTGTCTTTGCAAACAAGAACACCCTAGCATGATCTCCAGTCGTTCTGCTGCTAAGCCTAGCAGACTAGAATTGGTGAAGTGCTTGGCACCAAACAACGACAGAATCAGTGTCCTTCAATTGGAAGTAGATGGATGCTGCAGTGTGCAGCGCGATCGCAACATGCTCTGGCCTCTGACTCTGTTCTGTCAATATACCCTGGTCTGTGCCAAACGACATTGCTATGATACAGGTGCAGATCGGAACGGCGCGGTTCCAATGCCTTCCACCTTCCTCCTTCCAGTCTTCTGCAGCATCCTGCACAAATCCGTAATCCCACAACGCTTGGAGACTCAACAACATCAAGAAAAGGAGCCTCCGCAGAGAGGAGGGCGCAATCCAAGCCAGATGTAGTGACACGACACCTAGTATCAACATGGTTAAACAAATACTACGAGGTGCAATCATGATGTGGAATTGACAAGAGGTCCAAAAATCCTTTCAGGCAGACTGTGAACTTTGGCTTCAGATCATTGAACAGTGCCCCTACATCACCCTGAGTTCTCAACTTGACGATGAGTGCTACAGCAACTACTTCCAGGTCCCTGTGGCCATCATGGAAATTCGAGTGTAACAACATTCCCTAATTTCAGCGACACTATCCTTTTGAACTTTAAGCACGTTCCTGGATGAAACAAAGCACCAAATCATGTCAGGAGCACAACTCGCCAGCATCATGGAAGAGGTCCTTCCACGACACAGCTTTCAAAGGGACCCTGTTGGCTCAAAAATTTGGAATTCAAGTGTTGACTCTTGACCTCTGTAAATGCGGCCAGGAACGGCACGGAGTCCTTGGCATCTTCGGCGAGTCTCTCGCCATCCATCTGCTGATCCTCATCCTCTAAACCTGTCGAGGACGTCTGTAAGTTCACCAATTATTTTTGTGGAAAAATGTTGAAGCTGAGGCTGCACCTACCAATGCCAGCGCAGTGCCCAGCATTGCACGACCCTTCCACTTGGTGTCTTCCAGCTTCTTGTAGGCCTCACGAGCAGTCATCCCAAAAAGATCAAATTAAAAAGGATCAAAAAGCTTTCGAGAAGAAAGTTTCAAGAGGAAGAGTTCAAAGAGTTCAAATAAATTTCTTCAAAGTTTGTCTCCCAAGTTCTGCTTTGGCGCCTCCGAGGCCTCGCGCATGGTCGCCGCCGCAGCCTCCAGAGCTTCTTCTCTGGCCTGACTGAAGGGTGACTTCAGGGCCTTGCTGAGCTGTGCATCACCTCGAGTCGATTTCTCATGGTTTCTCGAGTCAAAAAGTTACACCCTGCTTCACCTCCTATCCTCGTGTGACATTTTTGACAAGCCACAAGAAATGCACAAAAGAAAATTGTCGCTTGTATACCATTGCCCTCTGAGTTTTATGCCAAGAACAAAGAGAATTTCTGCGTGAAGTCGAGTGTGCTCCGCATTCTCCTTCAAAAAGACTTCTTGCAAATCTCAACAACAACAAAAACAACAACAACAACAACAACAACAACAACAACAACAACAACAACAACAACAACAACAACAACAACAACAACAACAACAACAACAACAACAACAACAACAACAACAACAACAACAACAACAACAACAACAACAACAACGACAACAACAACAACGACAACAACAACAACAGCAGCAAGAAGAACCAGAATAAGAAGCACAGAAGCAAGACAGAACGAACCGCAACCCAGCAAACTGCTACAAGTACGTGACTGTACTGAGACATACAGTATCTACGAGTGACTAGTGTTGACCAAGACTAATATGTTGAGAGGAGGATAATCGAATACGCGAGAATAGCATACTGGCTTCTGATTTTGCTCCTGGTCTTCCAAAGCCTTAAAGACTTCCAATGCCTGACGGGTCACAATCCTAAATCCTCTCCAACATTGCCAGTCTGGAAACAGCAAAAAGAAAAAATGACAAGTCGACGAGCATTGCCAAGGCCTTTGAAGCTTCGTTGATGGCCGTGAGAGGCGCGTCAGGCTCCTTCACTCGGCTCAAATGGACTCTTGCCAAGGCCTGAACAGAGATTTGGAACGCACCGCGTTCTGGAAACGACAGCAGATCTGCCCACCAATGAAATCTCAAGCTCAACAGCTACAAATGCTGAAGATGCATTGCTAGACTTGGGCCTTTACATGACATCTGAAGACCTCTTGTTCAAGAACTCTTGGTTTTCTATGACTCTTCCAATTGCCATATATTTTCCGCATCCCTGTGGTCTTCTCATCTCTCCTTCCCCTTCAGCTCCCTCTTTACTTGAGAGGTTCTAGTTCTAGATATCTTCATCTTTCCATTTCCACCATTTCCATTCACAATGGAGCAAATGTTTCTTGGAATGCTTTGAGTGCAAAAAGTGCAGATGTTCTGCCTTGAGAGCCATAGCTTCGAGTTGTGGGTCCTAGACAGCGACACCTACCAACTTTGACTCAACTTCACACTACATTGCTTTTGCTTCGCGACTTACCCATGGCATTGTCGCCAACAGCTATCAGGGAAACTGCAACACGGCACATGGCAGAGGATAATGTGGAAAGTGAAAAGGTATAGAAAAAATTCACAGGTCCTGCAAGTCACGTGCCAGTTCTAAAGCATCCTTGACAGCCCAAAGGATCTCGCCAATCCGGGACATGACGCTCTGTTGTCGCGAGCCGGTCAAATATGCTGAAGTAGCACATTGACCACCGAGCTCCGACTTGACGCTCAGAAACAGAAGCATCTCCACCATTTGCAGCGCAAGTTTCAATGCAGCAACGGTACCGTCCTCTTGGGTTAACAACTGCTCCACCTCTTTGTGACGGCCTTCAATGAGAAGTCGTTGCTTGCGAAGCTCAGCAGCTTCTGGAATCTCATCCTCTTCTCCAAGAACTTCTTGCACAAAGTTTAGGGTCGACTTCACCAGCTCTTGAGCCTGCACAACGAGTTTCAAAGAGTCCTTTCAGCTACTCTCCCGTACAACATTTTAGAAGCATCAAATCACCAACACTTTGTCTGCCAAAAAGCTTTGATTTACTCAGACTCAGACCTCTTCTTCGAGCTCCGGATCCATTCCCATGGCTCAGGCCCAGGTACTAGACAAGTACAAGTCGTTTCAGACATGATCGCTAACTCGGACTCTGAATGAAAATAGCATTGATCTTGGATTGATTGTCATCCTTGGCAGCCTGGCATTCTTGGAATGTCTGACTTCTGACTCTCAAATGTTGTTTTGATCTGCCCTTCCATTCTTTGCATCTTCTCATTTCGATGTTTTCACAATCAGCTACCAACAGCAAAAGCCACGAGAGGATGCCCAACTACACGACTTTGGTTGCGCACAAAATCTTACACATTCTCCAAATTTCTCCTTGCACTACCAGCATCTAGCAAGTGGGGCAAGCTCATTTCAAACTTTTCGTTCCCGATCACCCGACCCAACTGGCCAGAGTTCAGCTGCGAAATTTCGAAACTTTCTTTCACAGGTGTTCAGCTACCTTCCGTGATTGACTCTTACAAATGCAAATATGGTGGAAGTTACTTGGTGCCGTAATTAAGAATGCTTTGACTCAAACAGAGATCTACAAAATGCCATACACCTTCAGTGCAACAACAATCGGGTACCTTGAGAAAACTTGGAGGTGCCGAGCTACCCTGAAGTAAATCGATCTGTTAAGACGTGGCAACAAAGTGCCAGCTTGCAAAAGCCAAGCATGACTCTTGGATTTACGTAGCGGTTCAAAGAGTATCAGGGAAACAAGGGCCGCCACTGCCTTTATCCATTGGCATGTGTATGTTTTGTATTAGAATAGAACCTTTGGTTTGGAATTCCCTTTTAAATTTTAACCCCTTTCAAACGAGAGGCCCGAGAGGCATGCAAGTTCTTCGGCTGGCCTCTTTAGGCCAAAAGAGCCGCCTCCCTCCTTTTCAAACCGAAGTAATTCAGCCTAGCTCGCTTAACTTGACAATGGATGTGAACAGGAAAGTCGTACAAAGCGAATCGGAGAATAGCCGGTTTGACCAACTTAGGGCTCTATGAGGTTGCAAAAAAAGTCTGCAAAAGCATCTCAGTCTCAGCCACTCATCTGAACTTGCCTCCAAACCCAACTGGAAATAAGAATGTTGCATGTAAAGAAAAACATGTTCAACTCCTAGCTTGTTGTAAATCTTTCCTGAGAAGAACGAGCCAGAAGAGATAGACTCCTCGTGCGTTCGTTCGTTCGTTCGTGCCATAGGTATGGTCTGAAACTGCGTGAAACGAGAAAACATCTAGAAAGTGAAACCAACATACCCGTAGGCGCCCCTCCGACCCTCGACCCCTCAGCCCTTCTCTTCCGGCTTGTAGTTTGTTTGGGTTTTTCTCTCGCTCTTTTCCTTTTTTCCCTTTTTGGATGAGCTTGGTATCGATTAGTACCGATGTCCAGGTCTAACGGAGTCTAACGCCTGGTGAAAGAAATTCATGAGTCAAAAAAGATCGTCTTGTCAAATTTTGTCACAGAGGGCAGCTTGGAGGATATTATCGAATTGATCTGGTGCATTTGAGAATTCCGTTTCGTCTTCTCTAACTGTTTGCCATACCATTCGTAAGCTTTCTTGTAGCCAGTTTTTTCTTGGTCGACCAACTCTTCTGTGAAGTACTTCAAATGGAGCAGCAGAATTACTACGAAAACTAGCTATCCTAATTGGGTGATCGTTATCTTGTCGAAGAATGTGTCCTACTAATGCAATTCGTCGTTGCTGCAAGGTGGACTGTATGCTCTGAATGGTTTGTTCTTGCCCCCGGAGGGCTACCTGTAAGTTCGCTCGTCGGAAGACTTCTGCATTTGTATTGGATCTATCAATAAAAGTCGTGACCATGCCCAATATTTTCCGAAGTCCTTTCAGTTGGAATGCTTCAAGTCTAGATATTTGTGAGGCAGGAATTTCCACAGTTTCAAGTGCGTATAAAAGTTTGGATCTAATTACTGCATTATAAATTAAAACCTTATTTTTCAAGGAGCAACATGCTTGTTTCCAAAACAAATCTAGGCTCTTCCAAGTTGCTGTAGCAGAGGCGATTCTGCGCGAGATTTCTGTAGAAATATTCACTGACTTGGTCAGAATCCCCCCTAAATAAGTAGCTTCATCTGTATGTCTAACGAGGGTGCCATCTTTGAAGCCAATTTGGTTGTTACCGTTCATGGATAAAATATTGCACTTTGCTTGGTTCAACCGGAGCCCATAGTATGCTGATTCTTCTTCTATTGCGTGCAGAAATTTATTCATCCCTCTGGTATTTTTTGAAATCAAAAGTGTATCATCGGCATATAAAAGTTCATTAAAGGTGATTTTATCTATTCGGCAGTCACTCAAGTCTCTATAGTGTTTGAGGTGGATGTCCCGGAACATGACTGCCATGACGAGGATAAACAGGTAAGGTGAAAGTGGGCATCCTTGACGGATCCCAGCGTTCTGCATCTTGGTCTCGGAAGTAAATCGATCGCGCTTAACCCGAAAGCTGGGGTATGAATATAAACTTTTTACAACCTTGAGGATTTTAGGTGGAATATTCAACCTTTCGAGCGCTTGCAACATACGCTCGTGAGAAACTTTGTCAAAAGCTTTTTCCCAATCCAACAAAGTGATGATCAAATTGTCCCCTGTTTGCTCACCAATGTCCTGAATTCTACGTGCAACAAAGAGTGCATGTGTTGTGCTGCGGTGTCTTCGGAAACCAAACTGTGCTTTAGAGATGTATGGGTCAATGATATCAGCCAATCTTTTACGAATAATAGCCGCATAAATCTTGTAGATGGCATTCAGCAACGAAATTGGCCGATAATTGGCAATATTTTGGGTGTCCCCCTTTTTAAAAATAGAAACTACCTGAGCGCACAGTTGTTCACTGGGTATGGTTTCGGTGGTCCACCAATCGTTAAGTACATCTAGGACATGACTCCTATTCTGGGGATTCAAATATTTAAACAGTTCAACAGGGACATCATCAGGGCCCGCGGCTTTGTTATTCTTAGCGGTTCTGAGAGCCAAGTCAAATTCTTCAAGTGTAATATGGCCAGTGTTAAATGGAAGGTCTTGGTCTAAGATTTTACTTCCGTGTTTTAAAGGGGGAAGAGCTTCTGCCTTCTACTGGACACTATGCAAGTAATCAGTGATGGCTTCTGCACGGTGGCTGGGTCCGACCCTGTGACCTTCCTTATCTTTTAACTTAGTGAAATTAGGCAAATGTTTCTTCTTGAGTAATTTTATACCATTCCATTGTTCTTTGGCTGGAAGGGAATCTTTCAGTTGATCTAATAGAAACATTTTTTGTCCTTTCTGGCTTCTTTTTTGACTAATTTAGTGAGATCTGCTACTCGAGCTGTGTTACCTATGCTGTGCTCGTGTTGTCTTTCCAGAATTAACTGCCATGTTTTATCTGATAGATATTTTTGCCTCTTGCCTAAAGGCGTCGGTCTTAACTTCGTTGTCCCTGCCCTTATACTTGCAAGTACTGTATCTATATTTTTGGTGTGAAACCCTGTAAGACTGTTAGAAAAAAACTGATTATAGCCTGTGTATTCCTCACCCGTTGGTTTACAAAAAGTTGTCCGACTTTGTGCCTGGGCGGCACGCTTTCTTTTGATTGAGAGACATGTTTTGACAATGTAATGGTCTGACTCAACGAAGGTTTCGACACACGAGAAAACATCAGTCAAAGAATTTTTCCACCTTTCTGGTATCAAAAACAAATCCAGCTGCGCATATCGGTCGGGCGACCACGGTGGCCCGTGTGACACACCAGCTTCTCTAAAAGTAACTTGTTTTTGGAGGGGTTTCTGAAAAAGCGTGTTTCCAACAACAAGGTCATGCGCAAGGCAGAATTCCACAAACAAGGAACGGTTTTCAAGTGTAATTGGGCTCATGTTCTCCAAAAGGAACTGCATGCCTCTTCCAAAAATATGGGGACCTGTCATGATTTCATGTGGGAGTTTCGCATGTAAACGTGCATTAAAATCTCCTAAAACAAAGGTTGGGTGTGCTCTGGGAAAGCTTGAGAAAGCCGCTTCCAATTTATGATAGAATTCCTGCTTGATACGGTTGTCAAGTCCGCTTTGCGGAGCATAGGCATTTACAAAGTGCATGGGCGGTCCTACTGCGTCCAATGTGAGTGTGAAAAGACGTCCATCAATTTGGTTAAAATCCAGCAAAGCTGCTTGTGCGAGCGGAGTGAGGATAGCACCTACTCCACCATGTTCTGTTTCTACTCGGGGTGTGGTTCTAAGGTTTTCAGCATGCTTCCTTTGTTCATCGGTGATACTAGTGGAGTAGATAAACATAAAACCGGCAATGACTTCTGTAGAATTTGTGTTAACGTGGGTCTCTTGAAGGAAAAGAATATCCAGCCTTAAGCATTTCATACTATATACAAGTGTTTCTTTCTTCGCTCGGCTAGTTTCGCCCCTTAGCCCGCGGCAGTTGAGAGTTCCGATCTGCAACGTGGAGCCTTGCTCCCATGAGACTGTACTGGTGTGTTGTTTTCTATTGTGTCTTTCGAGATTGTTATTCGCAATTTGTTTGTGTCTGGCTTTATAATGATGGAAATTGCTAAGTCTATCGTTACAGGGGAGGGCGGGCTGATGAGGGTCGGGTGTTTGGAGGGTTCCCTGAGCCAGTTGGGATAAGCCCGCCGGCCTGGCCTTACCAGAACGGGCCTTTTGCACATGCTGCCGATAGGCTCTGTAGAAGGTTCTGCTTTCACTTCTTCGCTTGGTTCTGTTTGCCTTTCTTTGTTCAATAGCGTGTTGTGATCTAAGTCCTCTTTTTTTGGTGTTTCTTTTTCTTGTTTTGTTTTTTGTATGGCAGGTTTGTGCAGTGAGAAAATTTCGTCTCCGCTGATTAATCCATTCCGGAAATCGCGGCCGACCCAGCCCACCTGTGGAAGGTATAGTGCCCGAATTAGTGTGTGAAACTAAAGCTTTTCTGCTTGGATCCATGTCAATGTTTGTAGTGTCGTTTTGGCGTCGAGGACCGCACTTCTGCGGTTGGTTTTGCAAAAATTGCTTTGGTATAGTTTCGGATTGGTGCCGAAGTCCGTGTTTCCACGGTGTGCTTGGGCTGCCGCCGCATCCCTAGAGGTCCTCTTCGTCAAAGTCAGTCTCATTGGGGGAGACCTTAACTAGGTGCACGTTGTACAAATAGTCCTGGATTCCACGGCTAGTGGGTCCTTTGCCTTTTCCTTTTCCTTTGCCCTTCATGTTGGAGAACTCCTCGTCTGCATTTTTGGTTGTCACCTTCTTCCATGCTTGTGCTAAGTCCTTTTCCACCATAGCAAAGAGGTCATCGCGGATGAGCATCTTGACAGTACCCTCAGCGTCATTGAAAATACATTTCAGGAGGTTTCCGTTTTCTGTAGCGATTGTGTTTGCTGACCAATTTTTGTAGAGGTCACGCGTGCGCCCAGAGTACTCGCAATTCGGGGAGTCATTGATCACTTGGAGGAAGGCCTTCAGTGGAATGCTCCTAATCCTGTCCGGTGTGGAGATCTGCTGCTTGATTCTCAGGAAGTAGGTGTTCCCTGCATTGTCTTTTGGGATGGTGTTATCTGCTTGCCAATAAGGCAATGGGTTTCTTTCTGATGCGATCCTCCTGGTTGAATCCAAGAACTTGCGGGTTGCCCATATGCTGCAGAAGTGTAGTATTGAGATTCTTGATAGTGAATCTGCCTGCACCTTATGGGATGCATATTGGAATTCTCTTGGCGGAATCTGCGCGTTGCCAACTAACCAATCTATGATTCTGTCTCTGTCTTGTTCTTGTGCTTGTGTGGGCCAGTTGGAGATGACTGCTTGCATGTTAGCTTCCTTGCGTGCTTGGTTGTTGTCTCTTTGCATGAGGTAGTTCTGCTGCTTTTGCATCTGCTTCATTCCGCTGAATAAGACGTCGGTATCTTTGTAAAGTGTGTTGATGTCGTTTTCTGCTGTCTGTAGTCTGTCTTCGTTGCCGGCTGGCATGGATTCAATGTTGCGCGAAGTGGATGAACAGGCTTCGCTGTAGGTCTTGAGCGTTTCTTTCCTTGGGGGGGAGATCATTTCCCTGGAATCCATTTGTGATCTTTGAGGTGTGTTTGCGATCTGTGCCCTCCAGTGCTCTGCTTCCTCTTCCTTCCTCTCTTTTTTTGCTTTCTTCTCAGCCTTTCTCTCTTTCTTTTCTTTCTTTCGCTCTTCTTTTTTCTCAAGCTTGGATTTCTTTCTGTCGTCCTCTAATAGATCAACTTCTAGTGCACGTTTTGCTTGTGCGTCTGCCATGGCTTCGTAGGATCCTAACTAAAATTTCTCTAACGGGCGCTTCTCTCGGGCCTTGAGCCAAAATGGCTACGGAAAAAGGTCTACGTGCACCTTGGGTTTTCCTTGTACAAGCCTCAAGCCCGAGAAAACAACACTGTCTGAAATCTCAGCTTTCAGACTTGCCTGTTGTCGGTTGGCAATAGCTGCTGTCTTGCCTGTACAGAAATCTTGACCCGCCAGCAGTTCGAAAAAAAGACAAAACACAAAGCACTTGACTTCAACCCAGCTCAGCACTTTGTCGCCTGCTGCTGGGGCCGTGTATAGTACTTGTAGGCACCAAAACCAATCCCAACCACTGCCAACTGAGCAATCGAACAAACTGTTTTCCGAGAAAGTTCCAAAACGTGATAATGAAACATGGTAATGAAAAAGGATGATGATGATGATGATGATGATGATGATGATGATGATGATGATGATGATGATGATGATGATGATGATGCTGGTGGTGGTGGTGGTGGTGGTGGTGGTGGTGGTGGTGGTGGTGGTGGTGGTCGTGGTGGTGGTGGTGGTGGTGGTGGTGGTGGTGGTGGTGGTGGTGGTGGTGTGGTGGTGGTGGTGGTGGTGGTGGTGGTGGTGGTGGTGGTGGTGGTGGTGGTGGTGGTGGTGGTGGTGGTGGTGGTGGTGGTGGTGGTGGTGGATCTCAGCAATGATAGCTCTTGTTTGGAACCATACCCAAGACTGTCTCGGGATCAGGCCAAAATTACCAAGACCAAGATGAAGATTCCAATGCCTGCCAAAGCAGCGACTGGTTGTTTATCAAGTGTCTAAAGATACCCTAAGAGTCGGAAGCAAGAAAGGAAGGAAAATGCAACTCAACAGATTCTTGTCGCGCTCCCCAAAATATGAGTATGAGAAGCCTAAACTGATGAATCCAAAAATATCTCAATGATTGTGATATTTATCATCGCTATCATCCGGCCTCCTCCTTTCTTACCAGGGGATGGCGGTGGGCTCGGACTTGGATTCCAGTCCACCGCAGAGGATTTGTTGATGGTTTCCCCAAAGATCTTCCAGGCCTTGCTGTTTGGGTCTGGCAATGCTACAAACTCCCACACAGATTCCGCGAATGAATATCTACTGGAAGACTTTTCCGGACCATTTCAACTTGAAGATGTTCGCTCGTTTGGGCCTCCTCGGGATTGCTGGGTGGCTGATAGTGCCAAGTCGAGTAGATCTCGTTGTCGAAACCAGCCTGCCCCAAATGCAGACTGTGGACAAATAATGACAAATACAGCAAAAAGAATCGGAGGACCATCCAACTTTTCAAAGGAAGCTGCTCTAAGTCACTTCTGTTTTGAACACAAATCTTGCCTGGTTCGTGACTGCCCCACCCCTTCCAGAGACGATGCGGCTGGCAAGCTTGACCATCTCCTTCATGTCACTAGCGTGTGCTGACACAAGGTGAAAGAATAGATATCAGAACAGTCAGAAGTCAATCAAAGAACTGCGATTCGATCTGTAGACGCACCAGGAAACTAATTGTGGATGCATCTCTCTCCGTTCCAAGAACTAGTCAAGCAGTGGTGAATGGTCATTGTGCGAATTATGATGTAGGAAAAGGGTTTCCAACAGCCGCAAGACAGGGTCGTCCTTGTTGTCCATCATCCTGCAGCAATTAGCCACTTCAGAGCAATTTGAAGCCTATCTTTGAACACCCAACCATCCGCCAATCGTGTTAATCTGTTTTAATTTTGAATTCAGCTTCTGTACGCTGCAAATAGAAAACTGAGCTGAGACCACATCCAGACATCCAGGTCCTCATAGTTTGGAGGAAGCCACGTGCAGTAAGCTCAGCGGTAGATCCGTCGGTGCCATTGACCTCGCATGTCCCAAGGCCTAAGAGAACCAACAAAGTATCCACAGTGTCTGCTTTTGATTTCTTATATCTAGTTTTCAGATGAATTTGAGATGGTTTTATGTTTTAAGATGTTTTAGCCTTTCTGAGCCATCAACCTCTTCAGCATGACTTGAGAGTCTGATGTGCGATACATCTGAACGTTTCTCGCTATGCACAAACCCATCATCCTCATCCCCTTGACAAGCTAATGCAGCTAAGGTCCCTGACCATACAAACAACAAAGCTTCAAAGGATCGTTGCTAGCGCACTTGGTCTCCGTTGGTGGTGTGTTTCCCTTCTCCTGCACGTTTGACGCATTGAATCACAAATGTGCACATTCATATTATTCATATTCTCACCGTTTTTCACAAATGCAGCAAGCTTTGCAGCCATTCTTTGGATGCCTTCAGAACACCGAAGGGACATGTTGGCCTCACAGTTTCACAGGGCATTGCGGCAGTGTGTGATTCCTGATAAAGCCTGAGGCTATAGCTGACTGTCTGGGCTAGGGTAGGGCCTCAGCACAACAGTCAAGTCAGCACTATCCAAAGTGACTCCTCGACAGTCTCTCAACATTAATCTACTGGCTACTACTATCTAAGATTGCCAGGCTTATGAAATCAAAGCTGGCCAATGAGTGCAGAGCGGATCTGTGCCAGGGATGTAGCAAGTGGAGCACACACCACCTGAGGTTTAATTGGGCATCTAGTGTAGCCGAATTTGAGAGAATTCGCATCAAGACAGTTGAGTCAAGCCAAATAGTTCAGAAGACATCAAACCGAAGGAGTGAACAAATACAGCTATTATCCAAGCAAAAGACAAGTTTGTCTAGAAACTGTAATACCATCAGGCTCAAACCGAAGACGCGGGTGCAGTAGGGACCGCCTCAAGGTGACGTCCTTTTCAGTGATATCTTGACTCGCATTTTCCACACTAAGTGGTGGACCATCAGGATTTGGGGTGCATTGATTTGGCCTGAAAGAGACAGAGACAGAGACAGAGACATCACTCAGGAGATGTCTAGTGAGACATCGAAGTCCAAGACATGAAGCGCGGGTGCTGAGAAACTGACACGGAAATATCTTTTGAAGCGCAGCCAGGACTTGCATCCATGGTGGCCTATTCAATTGGCAATAACAAATTGGAATTTGAAGGGATATTCTTCTTTGCAGCGAGATTGTGTCCGTTGCTTCCCTCTATTTCATCCCTTTGCCATCTTCTATACTTATACAATCTTACAGACATAGGATTTCGTACGAACTTGGCGAAGGAGATAAAATCAAGGCCTTGTCCACCAACCAATGCGAGCTCTTCACAGAGTCACCCAAGAAGTATGTCCTGGGCCAAAAGAGCTGAAACGCGCAAAACTCGCTTCTTTCATCCATGACATCATCACTCCATCAGATTTCCACCGAGGTGCGCCACAGCTTCTGCCCGGCGCTTGTTGCCATTAACCTGAAGAGCAAGCCAGCAGACAGTGACCGCTCTACACAACAATATTTTGTAAAAACAAACCCAAACGGACCTCACACTTGCCCATCCAGAAGGGAAGGCCGTATTCCTTCTCCTCAGGAGAAAATGTGAACATGCTGAACGAGCCTGCTGCAGCTCAAAGTGAAATTCCCCTGTCCTCGGGCTTCAGGGCCATGCATCTCTTATCCTCAAAAGCAATAACAATGATGACAATGATGACAATGATGAAGTATAAAACTACCACTCCACATGCTGAGGCAAGGAATGTTGAGCAGAGAACTCTCGGATCTGAAAAAGACAAGGCATTCCACCCACTGATTTCATGGCAGTTCATTCAAGTCAAGTACTCTAGTGGGCAACAAGTGCACAATAGTGAATGTTACACTCCTGGCAGAGGTCTTGCGTTTCTTGACAGAACGGGTGCAGGTCATACTCCACGCAGTAGCCGGTGGTCTGTGCAAGGGACGAAGCTGTCTTTGAATAGTCTTCAAAAAATGACTTGGACTTCCTCAGTCTGGCTGCACCTGTGTGGTGACATTCCATGAACCAGAATCATGGCAGTCTTCACAGTGGAACTTCTTCTTGTATTTCCTTTCAGGCGGTTCCAAAGCAATTTGTAAATCATGCAATGTGTTGCAGATCGTTCCAACAGTTTTCCCTCACCATGTCATATCCCGCTTGCTACAAGCCGTTCTAAAAGTTCAAAAGGCATGGAACAAGTCTCAGAGGTCTGGAAGTCCATGTCTAAGAGTCTAAGTCTGTTTCAGTTTTCACAGAATGTCTGGTTCAGTTCCAACTCAGCCAAGTCACCCCTCCGGGTCGTAGCAATCCTTTCTCCAGTCTTGCCAGCCAGAGCACTTCCTGCGCGTTGTTTTTGTTGGGTCAAATGATGGCAAGTCTGTAGTGCCCAAGCACCGCAACACAGGGGCAATGGGATGGAGAGCCTATTCCAAGTGTTGATCCACACTGCAGTCCTCTTTCCATCTGATCCACACTGCATGGAGTTGATGCCTCTGACTCACAAGGAAATTCCAGAATGCCAGCTGCGTTTTTACTACTTTTACATGGTTTTTTACTGCTTTTGTTGTTTTCGCTTGTTTCTGAAATTGAGAAAACAGGTGTTTTACTGGGTTTAAAGAAAACAAATGAAAACAACAAAGGGCAAGAGTGGGGAATTGCTACAGCTTCCAAGAAAAAATAGAGGCACATCCAAGTTGCCATTCAGGTCGTCAAGCATGACAAAATCTTTTGAACTCAACTCCTGGTCACAAAGGTAAAGAAATGAGGAATGCAAGTGAAACAAAACATGTTTCGTAAAGTATGCTCAAAGATATACAAAAAACAACCAATCAAGCCTCGTACTGGTAGACGCAACCAATGTCTCCGGTGGGTTCTGTGATCGAAGAATCGCAAAGGCCACCGGTGATCACCTTCAAATGGCAAGTAGCATGGGCGAGTCCACCGCATTACAAGACATCAGAAGTACACAAAAACACACCTCCAAACTTGACCCATTTGGGAGCAAGAAAATGAGAAACAGTTGCACAGTGGACAGTATGCAAACTTTCCGCAGCATCTTTCATAGGATGGCCAAGCGTTGCGACTGCTGAACCGACAAGCATCGATGACTCCATGGCCAACATACGAGCCCAATCCATCTCTAGGCTCCCGCTTTGTAGGACCGGAAGGTCTGATCACCTTTCTCGAAACATGCACGAATGTGTTGGACCTCTGCCAAACAGCGCTCCTTTTCCTGAAGTTCTTTCTCCTTGGTTTCGATGACACCATAGATCTTGTTCTGATCCGAATCCAATGCAAGCTCTCGGAGCTTTTTGTACTTACTGGGATCAGGCTCTGAAAGCAAGCTTGACTGATCCAGGCTCTCCAAGAACTCTTGAAACATATGATGAAGTTGCCATTCCAAGTCATGAATGATTTCAACTATCAAGGCCAGGATATACCTGCCAGCCATGAGTTTCACTTCGTCTATATCCTTTTCAGTGATGCACATCCTTCCTTTGGCCATGGAAAACGAATCAAACAACGCAGTGCAGCGATGTTGATTCAGGGCCTCAAGGGTGGCAGCTTTTTGAGCCTCAGACCCGGAGTGCTGCTTCGCAGTGGTGTCAGTGTACTCATCTGGGCTGGGTTGAACTTCATATTGCATCTTCTGGACCGTCTGAGACTTGGCCATTGAGAATCCATGAAAGCAGAAGTATGGGCGAAAGTACTCTAGCCACTGCCAACTTGAACTTGATGTTTTTTCAAACTCCCAGACTTTTTGACGACCTTCCCAGACTTTTTTGAGAAATGCTGGCCGCAAATGTGATGTCTTTGGTTCCAGGTTCAAGCTGAGTTTCTTGCGAGAATCATTCAAGAACTTCTTTAGGCTTTCGTTGAAGTGTTCCTCCAAAAAGTGCCATGCAGTGTTGTGGAAAGCCAATCGCTGTACATAACCATCTGGCTGTTTCTGAGCATCTTCACGAGCAAGTCGCCAGTATTTTTGAAAGTCCTGGCCAACGGCATTGATGAACCAGTCCAAGGCAGCATTCAAGTCCTTTGAGATACAGCGCTGGACAAGCTTCAATATGGCTTGCTCTCGATCAGCACCTCCATTCTTCAAACCTCCAAGAGCATTCCTCACCTGATTGTTTGAGAAGGATCCCGGCTCCCCTATCTTCCTGGGAAGAACTTCCAGAATAAATGCATACTTGCGTTGGTATTGCTGGCCCCCAAACAACATCTCATGTGGATGGTAGTTCTGCCTTGGCTCTGCCTCTGGGCCTTGCATCCACTTAATGAAATCAGTATCTGGCTGCATGAATTGAAAGTTTGTGCACGCTTCTTGAATTTCCTCGGCCAAAGTGGTCTTCTCGTTTTGATGTTCTTCCAGCGAGCCACTAATGAAGGACTTGACCATTCCTCGAATCTTCTGATCCACTGCCAAGATACTGCGGACTGTCTCATCTGGGTCAGATTCAGCCCGGAGATTCGCAAGTGCTTTTTTGATTTCTGGGATCTCATTCGTCAGCTGCCTTTGGACCTCATGAATTTGGTTCTTCACATCTTGCAGGTAATCGCTGTGCAGTTTTGCTTTCAGGTCTTTGAAGGTTTTAGCCATCACCTGCTGGTCCTGCTGTTCCATGTAGTTATGCCAAGGTCCGGATTGGGTGCATTGTACACCAGGAACGGCTCCATGCTATTCTTGTGGTAGTTCTCCAAGAAGCTGTCCAAAGATGATGTGGACCGAAAATTTGGGTCTTTTAGAATCTTGTCGATTTTGCACATGGCAAAGACAGCTTTGTTGCTCCAACTGGAAGACCTGGTGTGAGCATCACAGCTGAAGACTTCGTCCAAGAAGTCCACCACCTTGTTCTTGGTGAGCTCGTCAGAGTCAAGGGTGACGAGCAACTGAAAGCGGTGGCTGTGCAAATTTTTCAGGATGATTTCCTTGATCTTCTTGCGGTGATCGGAGCCAGGCCCTTCAGCATCACTCTTTTCTTGTGTCCACTTGAGACCTGGAAGATCAATCAAAGTGATACTGATGACCTGATTCCACCAGATTTCCAAATCCAAAGGTTGGAAGTCGAATTCATTCCGTTCTTCAAGCTCCGAGTTTGTCTTCCAAACAGCATGAAAGACTTGATTGGGGCTCATCTCATGTCCATCCAATTTGCACTTGGGTATCTCATCTTTGGGACTGTGATGTAAAGTGATCCTCAATGGGCGGCGAGTGGCCGTTCCTTTCTTGGTGATATTTACTGGAAAACCCACAAAGCGCTGCAACAAAGCCGATTTGCCAGTGCTTTGGTCTCCAACAACCATCACAACTCGAAAAGGAGTCTTCTTCCCAGCCTGGTTGTAGCAGTGGTTCACTCTTGGAACTAGTGAAAGCAACCTTTCTAGTTCAGGTGGAGATGCCATCTGGGCTGGGGCAAGCAGCTTGAAAGCGATGACCACAGGTAGAGCCACTTGAGCTGCGAGATTCGCATTCCAAAGTACACATCCTATCAAACTTTGCCTAAACAACCACATATCTTGACAAAAAGCAGACATAACTCCCGTGCTCACAGCTCAAATCTCTTCAGATACGTCGCCTTGTCAGGATGTGAGCTGTAGTGCAAGCAGCATTTTCGTGCCCTTGGTCAAGCAAGAAAGTAATTAGTGAAAGAAAATGTCTGAATGAAAAACTCTAGCAATGAAAATGAAACTCAGACCGCAGCGTCTCGGTGTCGGATGGATCAGTGAAATGAGGATGGGAAGAACAGTTCCTAGCATCCTGAATTGATGAAAAAGATTGAATTTGGCGAACACTTTGAGTACAATGCAGCATCCTTCTCACTAGTGACAAGACCATGACTAATAGAAAGGCAACTCGCTCATTATCAATTGGTAGATTTCGCCTGATCTTGCTTGCCAGCGCAACCATCTGGACTGCAGGGCTGGGGCACTGTTGGAGGAGCCTGGAGAACAAGCGCCCAGATCTGGCAGTAGACTTGACAGATTCTATGGATGTTCGCTGTATGACATTTGTCCCTCTCCTCTGCAGAGCAGCCTGGGAAAGGCTTCACACAGGTCCATGGCCTGGAAAGCTTCGGTCTTTGAATCTTTGAATCTGCCAGCTGTAAATTGCTGTGACTCAACTAGGAACTGCACAGATTGGGGCAGTCTCCATCAACGGAGAACCAATACCACGGATGCGTGAAATTGATCTGTGGTGAGTCCTGACCACAACTCAAGGGTCTGGAAGAACGAATCCCAAATGAATCCCATTCAAAAAGGCAGTGCTGCACAAAACGCACTGCTTAGCAGTTGTCCTGCTTGCTAATGCCAACATAGTCCCCGCTGGACACAAGTCCTTCCAGCAAGTCCTGGCAAACATCGAACAGGAGCAACAAATGATGCAGCTCCTTCAAAAACGACAAGACTAAACGCCTCACCAGGAAACAAAAGCATGAAAAAAGAAACCTGACCAAGCAAACGGGTTCTAAATCTGACAGCTCTTTACACAACTTCAGGTTAATTCTTTATCGTGAAATTCTCCCCAATCTCCGGTCCATCGCAGTAGCCACGCCAAAGTCAAAGGCTCCAAAGCCTTGAAACAGCAATCTCGAGTCAGCATTTCCATGGCACAAGGACTCGAGCACCTCCAAAACCAGGGATGGCCATCTTGCTGGGATCCTGTGTCAGGAGGCAAATACCCAGCTTTTGTGATGGCGTCTCACGGTCTCACTTGCAGGTCCTTCAAGATCGTATCAGGATTTCGCACTTTCATGCGATAGTGACCGAAAGCGTCGATCTCGTACTTCCTGTCAAAGGGAAGAATTGTCAAAATCTAGCAAGTCTACTGCTGGTAGTTTGGTTAATCAATCGTTTAGAAAGTTACAGACACAGCCTAAAATCGCATCAATTCTGCTTGTTTATTTGATCTTGCTTTTGGAGACTTTCTAAGCAGGATCGCATCAAAGTTTGCTCTGCTTATATGAATCAAGGCCAATGTGAATTGTTTTTCATATTTTAAGAGGATAAACAGAGTGGATCTATAATCTATAATATATTTAATATATGATCGTTCAAACCAAGGGCCAAGTGTGGTGAACCTACGATCTTCCAGCGTTCCCAAGCATACACCAAAATACTCGCAGCCTCCTAGTATATTACGTGACTGATGTGACCATTACTATGAAGGGGTCCCATAGGCTTCTTGCCATGCAAATTCACATCCTCTCAGAAATATAATGTGACTTTGGGTCATGGCTACATTCAGCTTCTGGAATTGCAAGTCCCCGCCAGGCCAATGCCGCATGATCGAATACTTAAGGACTATGATACTCTGCTCCCACATCCTGCTTGTGCGCTCTGGATTACCAGCCACATGCTCCACAATGATTTCTTGATGGACGTAACCTGGGCACCATGGTTTGAACCTAGATGTAGTGCATATGTTGCATAAGGTGCATAGATTCAGACTTTGACCATATCGGTCCTCCAAATCGTCCGAAGAGTTGAGAAGCCGACGCAAGACGCCCAAGATATCTGCGAGGTTGTTGTTGGACACTCGGTTTGTCTCCTCACACGAACCCGTTGTTTGTGTAAGTTCAAGACTCGATAACTAGCACACCAAAGCAATGATGTTTCTTGTGGCACTGCTAAAGGAGAACGTCTCTGTCCCACTGCGAGTTAAAACATCACCATCACTTCCCATAGTCTGCTCTTCAGACTACAACACCAAAACTAGGTGCATCCGAATTGGAAATTGATCTATCATGATTTCATTGAGCTTTCTGCATGACGTATTGAACATCATGCTTTCTGGGCGAGCCGGATGAGTCCTTGCCATCGCTAGGTTTTTGCATTGCTCGGTACATGTCCACTGTCTGGACTTGGCTATCGTCGTTTGCGGCATTAACACCTGCAGTGAATCAAAGAGGAAAAACGAAAATGCACAGATGGATGAAAAGTGGATTTATTTCATGTAAGCCCCTTTCGCCAGAGCATTACTGTTGAGTGGACTGAGACTAATGACATTTGTAAAGCATTTGTACACAATTTCACTGCCTACATTCCAAAGGAACTCTGGGTCCGCAGCCAATCGACAAAGCTACCAAGGCTGTACATCTCCCTGGGTCGGCCATGACTCACTCCAAGTCACCGTCAAGTCAACATTCCCTGGGTCACCCTGTTCACTTCATGTTGCCATGGAAGCCAGGCTCCAAACACATCGCTTTCAGAGTCATGCACCCAAAACACGCAGGAAACGACAATGACATAAGCTGATATGGCGGAATAGACACCAGGCAAAGGCTCAATGGCCGGGCAACTAGATTCAAACCAAAAGCCAATCACTATGGCTTTGCAGTTGCCGATACTTTGCACCTGAATAAAACACACACTGGCAGCACAAGCAAATCATGTTGCCTGACGATTAAGGTCTCTGACCAAACATCTGAGAAATCTTGGAAGTCAAGAGATGAAGAAGCACTCACAGCAAACTGTACTTTCTTCTTGACACAACTGCATTTACATTGCCGTCATTGCCTTTTGCTGCTCTGCATTTTCTTCAGGATACTCACGTTCCACGTGTTCCATATATTTTGATTCGCCACACGGGTCTAGGAAATCGTGTTCCAAACGACCTGTCGTGTGTGGTGGCTGGATAGGACTTGAACGACAGCACTTCGCCGTGCTCGCTGTGAGACACAAAACTCTGGGAAGCATTGAGCAGCTTTAGCAGACACAGTTAAAGACAGCGACCAATCTTATTCATTCTGCTTTGCAAAAAACAGGAATGATGTCTAACCGGTGTAACCCTTTGAAGGAAACTGCTGCCTTCCGTTTGGGACAAATCTAAGCACCCGTGTTCATCATGAGACAAATGTTGTCACCTTTCAGCAGGATTCGACCTGCAGTGCTTCTGTCATAGAAACGCTTTACAACTTCTGCAGTGGATTGCTGGGGTAAGAGTTTAGTTGCTGGCCAATCGCCCGGCGTGTCTTCTTTTTGACCATGATCTCCTGCACAAACGCGTTTTCTTTGCCACGTGTGTGCGCAACTGTCCTGCAATGATCCAAGTGAAACAGAAAAGTCCACAGGAGGCCTCCGCATCATCAATAACTAGATTCATGTACCTCTCAGAGCACGTGATCGATGTGTGCTTGGCAACACTCTGCCACAGAAGAATCTCAACTTGTTGACTCAGATTCGACTACATGACAAGGAACTCGTCAAAGCCCAAAATGCGGCCCTCAATTCGCAGGTCCGCTTGCTCATGGAGCCAAACCTCGACAGCTTCACGTGGAAAACAAACCTGGCAAGGATCCTCTTCCTTACATTTCAATATATTTCAATCATTCTCCATCCATTGACTACACTTTGCTTACTTTGCTCTACACTTTGTACACTTTCACGAGAGAGTTTCTGATTTTTCCTCCATGATCCATGCCTGAACTCGAGATCTGTTCTGCAGGTATCTGAAGATCTGGTTGATGGGAAGGGTCCTACCAAGTTCGCAGTGGCTTTGACCGTTTGACAATTTGTGGAAGGAACAAAAAACCGTGCATTAAGGATAGACGCAGCAAAAGAAGAAAAGGAATCTCAACAAGCCCTAGACACTTTGAGCTGAATAAGAGGCATTGACTTGTTCAACAAAGCATGAAAGAAGAAGAGACAGCAAAGCAAGTTTGTAACTTTGCGGTCATGATTTTTTGGAGCTTCTTGTTGCTGATCGCCATCGCTGATCACAGAATGCCTGCCTTCCTTTCTCCAGCCTATTTCTACTACAATATCTGTGTCTCAGTATTTCTGCTTGAGCCAAGGATGCGAAAATAAATCTGTTCACTCATACCAGTATCATTTCAGTTTGGAGGCTGGCTGATAACCAAGTCTCTACATGACATGTCTGTCAAAAAGGCACGTGTTCATTTTAACGTCTGACTTCTTCATGCTCCAATCGTGGCGCCTGCATCTCAAACTAGCATATTACCCAACGGTCCAGAACAGCCGAAGGTTGACCGTTGCTAGAAAAAAAATATTGTGGTTGCCACCTTGCGTGCATAGCTATAAATGTTGGATTGAGCATCTCTAGCAAACAGACACAACTGAAGTCACTGATACAATTGCCAGACTATGCAGGTGGCAAAGTGACAGGGTACGTGTCTGGACTTGCTCTAAAAAGGGTGCGGTCTTTTCATCCCTGCCAAGCCAAAAAGCATCAAATAATCAGGAATTATGAACCACCAGCTTTGGATGGATCGATTTTGCGGCTTCGGGCATCCACGAGAAGATTAAAAACATGTGCATGGCTTCCGCAGTTGTCCTTCTTTTTGGCAACATCAGCTGCGGTTCTGCCCGATGAATTGATTAACAATGGATCTGCTCCTTCGGATAAAAGCATGACCACGAGCTCTTGATCAGCCATCTCTGCAGCCTTATGCAGTGCATAGGTGGAACTCAAAAGTGAGCGTTTTGGTACATTTATTCCTTTGAAGCCGTGCCTCCTCAAGAACTGTTCCACTGTCACCTTCTGTGCCACCCTTAGTGGGGCTTCATGAAAGTCATCAGAACCTCCACCACAGGAATCTGTTGCGCTTTCAGGACAAACTTCAAGCTGTCGTGACACTTCCGGTGAGACAAATGCTTGCAGTTCATCCTGCGGACACTGCGTGACAGTGAGAGGCTTGGTATCAGCGCCTGAGCAGCCTGCATTGCGCAGGGGCTCTTGGCATCCTATGTTTTCCTCGCGTGCTTCGTCTTGAGAATCCACTGCTCGCACAGCTTCCGCGGGCACACAGCTAGGATTTGTCTCTGCACACAGCCTGTTTAATTGAGCCAAGTCCACTCGAATGGTGGCAATCTTTGTGTCTTCAGCGATGCAACTGCCGCAGTTTGAGTCACAAAACATGGCGGGGTATCGACTTAACTCTACGCTTGAACCACGAAATCGATTGCAAGGAGGGTTTCTTGGCCGCTCTGCATGGAAAAAAACACACAACAAAACTTTTTGGATACAAAAGTGCCTGTAAAGTTCCTTTCTTATAAATGTACACATCAATTCCAACATCAATCAGCTGACGCTCGTCCACTCGTGCTTCAAGGCAAACAGCCAGTGAAGCAACACTACGACTGTGGCAAACAAGGAGACAAGGAAAGGCACAAAGACCCTTTTTCAGTGCGAATTGCTTTTGAGAAATCTATGTTTTTGCAAGAAGACTATGCTACGAGGCAGCATCTTGACACATTCCACAAACTCGAGCATCAAAGCAAATACTAAAAAGGATTTAGAACACTTCGGAACACTTCTGCACAACATCCTGTTACTGCTGCCTGTTTCCTAGCAGATGCACGTAGTGCCGGAAGAGTCAAGTATCTGTCCACACTGCCATGGCCAAACTGAAACCTTGCAACCGGAATACGGCCCAATGCCTTTGGCCTTTCAGGCCCTGCTCAGAGCGCATCACACGTGCTCCAAGTCAATTTGGAGATCACTTTCACAGAATATCATATAGTTGATGTCAACATCTGATCTGAACATCCACTTCTGAACACTGTGTTCCGTGATTCAACGTGCACAGTAAACATGATATATAACATGTCAAATGTGCAACATCTTCATCTCTTGGCTCGAGACTTACGGCATTCTAATCACCTTCATGACGGTGGGCCATTGCAAGGTTCAAACAAAACGAATTCTGCCGGGCCTCGGTCCATCTTTTTGGGAATGTTTGAAATTCAATGGATATTTTGGATCGCTTTAGTCATGCAAATTTCGGATGCTTCGACCTTAGAGCCTTGCAAGTGGCACCAAAGTGATCCTGTTGCTTCCTAGCCTCGGACACCAAAATCATCAACCCAAACGACTTCAGCCAACGAGTTTCTTCCAAGAGCAAGGCTGCCCAGACATCATCACCACGACGAACGATGAGCCATGCAACCTGACATGATGCAGCTTCAAACGTTGCATATGAAAGTCCAAAAGTCTCTCAATAGCAATACCAATGGACCAATACTTTCACGCAAATTCATATGATTCAGTGAAGTCATGTCTCAAAACAAATGCCTGCCGTGGAGTGCATCCCAAGTAGGTTTGCCCTTTCCTCCACGCCATGCACACCTTGAGATGAAGGGAAATAAAGGGAAGGCTCCAGTTGCTAGGAAACCTTCGACATGTTTTTGTTTGCGCTCGTTTGCTGCTTGCACCTCACCGCCCGGCGAGACGATTCATTTATGGCAGACAAGGTCGAAACCTGGGGCACCAGACAAGTGGGTAGAACTGCCAAACTAGGATGTGTTCAAGCAGCGAAGGAATTAGGAAAAAAAGAGATACTGTATTCAAAGCAATGAACAAAAAGCGAATCATCCTTGCAACTCATACGTCGAACAGCTCAAGTATCAACAAACTCGCAAGAGCTGAGCTCATCTCAAGAAAACTTCCGTGCCATTGCCAATGGCGAGAGACCGCTCCTGCCGCAAGCAGGAAGAGTATGTCAAGCATAGACCAGCAGCAGCTTGTGAAAGCTGACTCACTGAAGTGTTGTGATCATTGTCATAGAGCTCATCATCATAGAGCTCACTAAGCTAAAAAGAAAAATCTCTAAACAATTGAACTGATTGGACTTCTTGGACTGAATCCCACCTAAGGAACGGGGCCCACAGGCCGCCAGCCTTAGCGCAGGCGTTCCGTGGCACTGAATAGTTGTTGGCACTTCAAGCATTTCTTGGCACCATAAGGTGGTGGCTCTGACGAAGGCTGTGACGAGGGGCGCCATGAAAACTTCAATCGCTGTCTTGACACCTTAGCAAATGAACCATTAGATGAACCAAATGAAGCAAATGACTTCAGCGATGCTAGCCTGATTTGCATACTGCTTGGTGCCCTTGTTCGGTTTTGGGGGGTCACCATCTCTTCAGAAAAATGCAGAGCTCCTAATTCTTCATTGTTCAAGTGCCAAGGACACAACTCCGAATCACACTGGAGATGATCGTGGTCCTGGCAATGCAAACTTCATCAACACTCTGACAGAATGACGTTGCAATGAGATGATCTGAGAGGTACCAGGTAGAACTGATCGGAAGTACATCTCCAGCAGAACTCCAGCAGTTTCGCTCACTAAAACTGAAATTTCACACTCGCCTCTGCGGATGTCGAACAGTCGGATGTCCCGCTGCATGTGTAATCGGATGAGATGACGTGGTTTCCTGTGAGTCTGCGACGTTTTTTATGGAAGCTGCAGAAGCTGCAACTTTGCAGAACCGCCACAGAGATGATCAGAGAACATCAGAGAACATCCCACATCAGCAGGTTTACCTCTTGAGTTTTTCAGCAGGTTTCCTCGAAGAGGTGCAGGTGGGCCCATGTCGAACTCCAGCATAAGCCTAGAGAGTCATGCAAATACCACTGCATTTCCGTACTGTTTGAACGGTGACTATTTCCGAAAACATCTGGCACTAGAAATCAGAAATCACCATAGGAAGCCGACGCAGCGTTCAAAACGGGGCACTTGCGTACCGAGATTACCTTGACAGCTTGGCGAAGCAAACTTGCCGTGACTCCGCGGCTCGAGATGGCTCCCCGTCCTGAAATCCGAGTCGAAGAAGTGAGCATGCCAGTCCTTCACCTCAAAAAAAGCTGTCCAATCCCAGTGCCACAGTCTCGTCACCGTCGTCACAGTCGGTCATTAACAAGTTGTTGAAAGCAAAGTCAACAATGTGTAAACAACGTCTACAAACTTCTGTTTGAATCTGCTGTTTTCGAATTGGCTTTGACTATTTGTCACACTGCTTCTGAGACTCCAACAACTTGCGTGTTCCGGACTCAAGCCCATGATGATCTTCCTTGTGCTGCAAGCCTGGTAACATGGTGCTGGGACTGAACAATGATCTTCGGAACCTACAGTTGTTATCATGGTCGGTCTGTAGGTTTCTGCAGAAAATGTTCAAGTGATAACTGCTCTGCCTCGGCCAAGTCCAGCAGAGTGCGGATAGCACTCTTGGTCGCATCCGAGATTCCTTCAGCCATTTCCCAGTTGAAGTCAAGAAAAAAATGATAAAATCAATATGAAAAGAACGAGCAGGCCTGGTGCCTCACCTTCCGACATCAAAGTCGCATACAACAAACTGTTCGCTAAATCCCTGGCACAGACCTTTGGCAAAGCGAAAAAGCCACGGAAAAGATCACAAAGGACATTAAAATCTTCTCTGTCAGATTGTGGGATTGTACAGGTCACTCACAGAGCTACTGAGTTTCGGGCAAAACCAACTCCAGCGCTTACAGAGCCCTGCTAAACATCTCCATGAAAGTGAAGGCCCACTTAATGTTTATAAAATCATGATTCTTTTTATCAGGGCCTTCTCAAACGACCAAAGCTCCATAGGCATGGCTCCAAATCCGAGCCGATCTGGTAGTCCGGGGTCCCCTCCCCCACACCTTGAAATGAAACAAGTCGAAAGTCGAAATGAGAACAAAATGCAATTACGCGGATGCGTGGTTGCTCAAAGGAACTAATGCAGGAAAAGCAACGCCGAAGCACGTGGGGGAGGGCAAAGACTGCCATCCTGAATATCTCGAAAAAAGAAGAGAAGTTTGGAAGCATGATGCACATGGTAGTGACCCCAATGACAGGTCACCGGCTCTTTTGATTTTACCGTGCCTCGTCATCAGCACCCTCGTCCTCCAGTTTGGCATAATCAGACCATGAAATAACGAGATACAGTAATCAGTAATACAATACAACAGCTGTCAAAAAGATATCTGGCCACCCTGCCTCGCCGCAGACGGCGAAGCCAGCGGACTGGAGGACCTCGTCGGCCTCTGACTCGAACAAGCTTCTATCTTTTGATGTGTTTTTCTCTAAACATCTTATCTCAATTTCAAAAACGAACAACTTTACCAAATGCAACTTCCAGCCTCTCCT
Source organism: Breviolum minutum Mf 1.05b.01 (assembly GCA_000507305.1). NCBI lineage: Eukaryota > Dinophyceae > Suessiales > Symbiodiniaceae > Breviolum > Breviolum minutum. Next base: position 10,330 of record DF240523.1, on the reverse strand, counting down.
GCCGCTGTCATAGGGAGTCAACCTGGACGCAACAAAGTACAGCTTTGCAACATCAACAGCTAAGATTTAGTAAGGAGCCAACACGTATCTCTCAGACCCCCAGCATTCACCTAAGCACTCTGAATGCTCCAGCACTAGAAAGCAGGAGCCGTTTTTTGAAATCCTGTCACGTTTGATTTCCGAGTCCTATAATCCTTGAAGCCGCTTTAGACTCTGGCGCGTTCGTAACGCAACATCGGTTCGAAAGAACCTCATTACACTGCGACGGGACAATGAGAAAAATCCAAAAAACAAGTCCAAAAAGAACAAGCATTCTGGCAGAAAAAGTGCTCATGGTCTTTGAGACTGAGGGCCAGACGGTTTGGAGCGATTTGAACGCAAAAAGTACCGAACCTCAAGGTATTACATACAATGGGTGTCAACTCAGTCGCTTGGCGTCCAGCCCGTGAGCATTGGTCTTGCTGGCAGCATGACAAGCTAAGCGAGCAGCAGACACAGCCTTAGTCTCAATCACAGCCATGATTTTTGTTGTAGAGCCGAAACTATCAAAGAAATTGAATACACTGACATGCTGCATATAGCGGAACGGTGCCTGAATCACCAGAGTGCTCAAGTGAGCAACTCACTAGATGTTTCCAAAGGTTTGTCACCTTTGCAGTAAATTGTGAGCCAAAACATGCAGCGGATCAAATTTGGCCATATGATCGGAATCAATGATTGGTGTCATTTACGAATTGTGTTCTTGCATTGAAACACAGGGTTTATATTTAAACATAACATGTATTGCACACCTCGTTTCGCATCGTATGGCACACCCTTGAACATCTATCTTACTTCAACATGACTTTTAGATGAAATGCGGCAACCAGCGTCCAAGATAATCCAATCAAAACAAAAAGGCTAGCTGGTTCACCAACATTTTTGACAAAAATGATTCCTTTATAAAATGCAACAGCATGCAACAACCCTGATGATCTCCAGTCATCCCAAACTAAAGCCCTTCAACCCCAAAAAATAATTTCCTAGAAAAATGCAATACCAGCATCCAACATAATTCACACCTTTTTTAACAAATTACAAAAAAATCTAGTAATGGACAAGGGACAAGGATTGGAACTCAAAACAAAAAGTCTACAGCAAGTTGTGGAAACTCCAATGCGTTTTATAAACGAATAATTTAGATCATTTACGGTGCATCGACTAGTTTTTGCAATTGACAAGGTTTGAGTATGTGCAAGGGTTGTTCGAGATAGTATCCAACTCCAATCCAATATTAGAAAGCAAGTTCCATATTATTTTTGTTCCCGTGTCAAAAACACGAAGAACAGGAAGCAAAGTCGGAGTGCCAAAAGCCGAGCAAAGAACTGACTGAATGAAAACTGAAAAACAACCATGTAAGTAATATACGAAAATGTTCCAATGTGAAGATAGCAATGAAGAAGAGCCGATGAACATCGTCAAAAAGGTAAAAACTCTCAAGAATTCAAAATCTGAAAACATACAATGGCTGCATTGAATGACAATCACAATCGTCTCTCGCTTGTACATTGACGATTTCACATGATGGTATTCATCGGAAATGTCTGATTATTGGTAAGAAATTGCAAACCCCTTAAAGGAAAGAAATGCATGTGTGTGTCGATTTACAGATTGAGCGCACAAAAAGTGCACGTTTTTCGTTTGCAAACTATTCTAGTGTTCCTCGAGAAGAATCGAGAAAAAGGTCCACATGTCATTTCAAAACACAACAGCGATAATTTACAAAAACCAACAAAAAAACACCGATCCCGGACAAGAGAAGGCCGAAATGGCCGACCGTCCAACTAGAGTTCAATAGCAGCTGTGAGTGCAAGAATGCAAAATGGAGAAAAAGATGCAAAATTAAGAAGGATAACGGAAAGGTCATGAAAGTGTTTCGATTTTCTGCCTTTCATGTTTTCCCAGTGCTGGAATCTGGTAAAGCCGCTTTTCTACCCCACCACCACCATTCCAAGAAGCGTTAAAATATTTTTTTGGGTTTCAAAGGCTGCGCAATGCAAAGTGACATTATAAACAAACATGCCATGCAGTATGGCAAACATAGACGCCGGTCGAAAAAAAACGCACTGGCTTCAAGTGCAATGATCTGATCCAAAGCAGAAACGAAGCAAAAACAAGCAAAAACCAACGAGACTGAAAAAAAAAACGAAGCAACCACTGAGCTGCAAAGGGTTCACAGCTTCGACCATCAGTATTTAGTGGAACCTGTGTAAACAATGACTCTGTGCGCCAACCATCCTTTCACTAACCCTACATCACCTTCAAATGTCGTTCTAATGTCGTCTCTGACGACTCTCAATCCTATTTTTTTCATTAAACTGTACGCAAAGAAACTGACTTGAGACTAATCATGCAGCTCAGACAAGAATTAATTCGATTCAAGCCAAATGCACGGTTCCTTCATGAAACGTGAAGAACCGCAATGACCTGGCAAAACAAGAAGTGAGCAAAGAACAGAAACCAAACAGACACACAACAACCACACACTGATGATTGTTCTACAAGATTGCTTGAAGTGCAAATGCATTGGCAACACCTGAGCAAGACCGCCATGCCCCTAACAAAAATCTTATCAAGCCATGAAGACCTGGGGTTCTTGGCTTAGTTCTGGCCATTTCGGAAGGGTTTTTGGCTCAGCTCCAAGTTTCACTTGCGTTTCAGATTAATTTGGTGTGATGCGAGTGTTTGCGTTTTATATTTCTTTGGTAGCATTGAAACATTCATAAGTGACCCGCTGGAACTTCTAAAAATTCTTTTTTTCTTTCAGTGTCGCATTTGCAATTAATAACGCTCAGTTTCAAGATCAAGCGATGGCAGGTGGACAAAAGTGGGTGTTGTCCCCTTCTGCAATCTCGGGTCAATGTTGATTGGTTCACCTTTGACCCTCAGATCTTTACTCCGCTGTTCAGTCGACTTTATGATGGTATTCTCTATGATGTCTTCATTCAGAAGGCTTCAGTCTTCCAGGCACTATCGGAGCGGACGAATGGCTTTACAAAGTAAGCGACAACAGACACATGTGGCCACTACAAATGACATCTCATCCAGCTGCAGATCAGCTCCCTACTGAACTATTTATGCGCAAAGAACGCAGAAGGCTTCAAGCCTGCCACATTTGGATGGAGATCAAGCCTAAATGACCCAAAATCAAAAATTTTTATTGCTCCAGTGCTGCGCTCATCATGATGATGGTGACAGTCTTGGAATGAATGACGACCTTGTGCAAAGGGGAATGCCAGTCACCCAACAAAACAACACCACCAAAAAACCGCCCGACACAATAACACACACAAAAGCAAAAAACAACTAAAACACTGACAGTCCCACAACGGCACAAACAGTGAAACAAACAGCTCTTAGTGAGTAGACCCGGCTCTCAGTACCTCTCCTCCGGCATGTAGTTCCGCTGTACTCTCGGATGCATTGCTCTAGCTTGTGCCTTTGTCTTGTCATATGGGACATCTTTCCGTCTTCTTTTGGTAGCTCTCCTTCCTTGAGTGCGTCAGGTTCTTGAGCTACTTTGTACGTGATGGGCCACAGCAATCTCTGCAGACGATCTCGAGTATGCGCTTTACCGCTTCGTTCTCATCCACGAACCACATCACTCGTGCCATAGGGCATATTTTGGAACTCCTTTTTGGGACTTTCCCAGTTCCACCATTCCTGCCAATATTTTTTTTTGCCTGTGCCGTGCGCGCTCGAGGCTCTGACGGTCACTAGAGTCTGTGGTTTAGTGTATAGCAAAACTGCAAAGCAGTCAAAGAAAGGAAATACAATCAAGTGTAGCAAACAGGGCTTTGCCCAAATTGCTCAAGCATCGCTCTTAACTACACAAGGATGTACCTTCTTGAAACAAAAGCAACGAATTAGGCGAATGACAGTGTCATTCGGGAACAAAGCGGTGAAATAACAAAAACTGCCAAGCAGCAAGTGAAACAAGCCGGCCACTCAGATTCCTCTCAGTACTGCACCTCAACGAAATAGCAATGTACCCAAGGTAAAAAGCCACCCACAAACCATCGCACGACGGACGTGGAAACCTCCACATTCATTTCTATAAAAAATAGACGTGTAGAAGAGCCCATTCATTTCACAACGTACAGACAGCCGAGAGGCCTAAACAAAGAAAACATGCCACTCCATCTCACTCCATCTCACTTCCGGAGACAGCAGCGCAATACACGAGGACATACATTCGGCCTGCCACCAAAAAACCTCGAGTTCCCAGATTGCAGTTGTAGCCCTTTCGCCTTTTAACTGGGCCTGCCACCAAAAAATCTCGAGTTCCCAGATTGCAGTTGTAGCCCTTTTGCCTTTTAACTGGGCCTGCCACCAAAAAAATCTCGAGTTCCCAGATTGCAGTTGTAGCCTTGTCGCTTTCCAACTGGGCCTGCCCCCAAAAATCTCGAGTTCCCAGATTGCAGTTGTAGCCCTGTCGCCTTCCAACTGGGCCTGCCACCAAAAAATCTCGTGTTTCCAGATTGCAGTTGCAGCCCTGTCGTCTTCTAACTGGGCTGAGTCCGAGGAAGCTGCAAACATCCCTTCGAGCAACTCCATCGTAGAGAGAAAATTTGATCCGCCTTACCTGCAATCTCAAACAACCAAGCGACTTCTGAAAATCATGGAAAATTCGAGGATTCTCACCTGAAAAAGTCAGAAAAACATGGCAGATTTGAAGATTCTTACCTGAAAGGGCAGAAAAACATGGCAAAATTCCGGATTCGCACCAGGAAACGTCCGAAAAACATGGTAGCTTCCCGGATTCTTGCCTGAAAATTGCAGAAAATCATGGTAAATTGCCGGATTCTTACTATCAAGGTTCTCAACATCAAATCGACCGATCTGAGGTGCCAGGCAGGATCCGACGTCACCTGACAGTTCCTGAAAAGAAGTATGAGAGAGACCTGAAAACTGCTGAAAATCATGGTACATAAAACACGCAATTGTCCTGGTCAAATACAACAAGGTGGTTAGTGTCAATGCCAAGCAGAAAATTCAACAAACCGACCGATCTGAGGTGCCAGGCAGGATCCGATGTCACCTGATAATTCCTGAAAAGAAGTATGAGAGGGACCTGAACACTGCTGAAAATCATCGTAGATAACCCGCAGTCTGCCTGGTCAAAAACAACAAACCTCGCCAAGGCCATGTACTCATCCCAAAATCATCCGTTCTCCAGTGAAAATACATGAGAAAACGTGAAAATCAGCATGCACTCATCTGTAGCGTGAACTCAGGCCAAAACTTTGTCAGAACAAACTCATCCCAAAATGATCCGTTCTCCAGTAGAAAGTACATAAGAAAACTTGAAAATCAGCATGTACTCATCTGTAGCGTGAACTCAGGCCAAAACTTTGTCAAAACAAACTCATCCCAAAATCATCCGTTCTCCAGTGAAAATATATGAGAAAACGTGAAAATCAGCATGCACTCATCTCTGCAGCGTGAACTCAAGCCAAAACTTTGTCAGAACAAAAGAATGGAATACCCACCTATCCGATCAAGTTGAAGGTACGAGAGACCGTTCTCGGCATACTGTGGCAAGGTACTCACGTTGAAGGAAAAGGAAACAGTTCCCTGGCCAACAACGGAGTAAACTTCTGTGGATAAAGGCAACAGCGCCTCACTTGGTCCAGCAGAACGGTATGAATCTCAGTATATGGGAGCTTCTCAGTTTTTGAATCGAAGATTGAATGAAGAATTTCAAAGAGCCTTTGATGCAGGGATACCTTCTTCTGAAGTATATCCATCTCCTGAGATATATCATATTGGAACTCCAAGTGAACGTACAACATCAGAAGGTTTTCGAAGTGCATTATCTCATGGAACTTCATCGGTTCCATCTTATCCAACATCATCTCCAGTTTCGTTTGGGCCTTCGACCCGAGTTCAGTCTGCAAGTGCAGCACCTGCGGGATTGCAGAGCTCTCGAGGAGGGATGTCTCATCTTGGAAGTACTTTGACACCGCCAGGACTTCCTTTGAGGGATCCTCCTAGGATGGCAGGATCTTATGGGGTATCTTTGAATGACCCAGTTTTTGGAATTTCTTCTGGAAGTATTCCTTGTGAGAATCCAGGTCATAGACCTATACCAGCCCAAGCTCCGATTCCACCTCCACCTCCACAACAAAGAGTTGGAGATCCAGTTGCACAATTGCTTGTGGGGCAGGGGACAATGAGCCATCTTTTGATTCAGATGGCACAAGAAATGAATCGAAGGTCTTCAGGACCAGGAGCTGGTGATCCATCACAATCGAGTGGACAAGGTAGTACATCCGGAAGTAGAAAGGAAATGAAGATGGATGAGAAATGGATCCCATCGATGCCAATAGCATCTTGGAAGAATTGGACATCGAGAGGAAAAGAGTTATCGGGATTCAAGAGTTGGTTGGAACAGTTTTCAGGTTGCCTGATTCATGATGCCTATGGGCCAGAACTGAGGGAAGCCATCAACTCAGCAGATCCGATTCGATCCTTTAGGGACCATGATCAGACCATGAGGAGCAAGAGACTTTTTCATTTGCTTCAGCAGAACTTCACAGGATACAGCAAGATTGAGAACTTGATCAAGAGCCAAATCTCGGCTTTGGCCATCACTGAGTCGAATGGTTTTGAGCTTCTTCGTTTGATCAGAAAAGAGTTCTCTCTACTTTCAAGATCAGAAGCCTTAGGGTACCGTGATCAGTGCATCAAGTTTCGAGTGAGGAAGTCAGATCATTTGCCAGACATCGTGAGAGAAGTGCAGACAGAGATTGAATCTTTTCATTCAATGTTGGAAGCTTCTGTGATTGCAGCCCAGCTGCAAGATGTCCGCATTAGTGAAGGTGATCAGTATTTGCTGTATATGAGAAATCTGCCTGGAAAAGTGCAAGAGTTTCTTTAGTTGCATCAGAATGCCACGACAGTGCAGCAACTTTTCCTTGGAGTTCAGGATTTTTATATCAGAACCAAAAAGTTCAAGGTGACATGGGTTCGATTCATGTGACACAGCCTGTGGGGAAACCTGACGTCAAGGATAAGACGTGTTTCAACTGTGGAAAGAAGGGCCATTTGGCCGAGAATTGTCCAGAACCTAAGAAGTGCAGCCATTGTGGCAAGAAGGGTCATTTAGCAAAAGATTGCTACAAAAAGCATCCTGACGGGAAGCCAGCGGCTGAACCAAAAGCCAAAGCTCAACCTACCAAGCCTGGTGGAAGAGGCAAAGGTGGGGGAAAAGGTGGAAGAAAGACCCAAGGAAGAGGAAAAGGAAACAAGTTTTAGAGGAGTTGATGGGGAAGAAGAACATGACCAAGAATATGATGAGGAAGACCAGGGTGAAGATCACCCAGAAGAGGCTGCGCAAGAGCGATGAAGCTAGAGCGTTCTTTTTTTTTCCTGCAATGCCGGACTAGTACTAGACATGGTCGGTCAACTACTGGAAATGGTCAAACTGATTTAAAATCACCCTGGTGAAGAAGCAAAAGCCAAAACAGGAACCAACACCCACAAAAACACTCACAACAACACACAAGCAACACAACACACCACAAAAAACCCCGAAACAAACCTACTTCACCAGGTAGATTGTGAACTACTGTAGGTGAGACAAGTGAAACAATGCCCCTCTCAGCCCCTCAAATGTTCTCTTCCGCCACGAAGTACTTCGCCATGTTGTCCATTTTTAGATGTCCTCCATGTCAATATCCGCTCCTGGATACTCAGGAAGGTCACGAACGTCTGGCAGACGTCGACGCTTGAGTTGGTACGTACCCTCTCGAGTCTGCCACCTCTTTGCGCAATTCTCCATGAATGCATTCACTTCTGACTGTGCAGCCGCTTCCTTGTCAGAAAGTGCCTTCAACAACTTCTTGATGCCATAGATGAACGGTTCACTGTACGTTTTGTAGCGTGCCATCCACTCTTTACATGTTTTCCACCATGTTTGAACCTCTCTGAGTCCAGCCCCACTATACTTCTTTTCATCATAAGGGTCTGTGCGGTTGCGTCTGGCAACCCTGTCAAAGAGCACAGTCTCCAAGTCTTCTTTGGATTTCCCACTAGGTGCATTGACGTACATTCGGGCCGCCAACACCCTCCACTTTAGGTTGACCACCATCCACAAGTGATGGGCCTGCAGCCTTCGCCTTTCTTTGCTGAATATCTGTGCTGAGAGTTCCTCCGTAATTGTACCCCGCGTTGTGAAGGCTGGGATAACATGAAATTGAGCCAGTCATCTGCATCTTGGCGGCCTGGCAGCATAACGCTCACTGTAAGTCGTTCACCACGTGCGCCTTGCCAAGCAGCAGAACATTTCTGCGAAAACACATCAAGGAGAATGCCCTCCTGCAACACCCCATAGCTATCCAGGAGAGCTTTATCATCCCCCATTGGCTCGTTGGAGCTGGTAGCACCCTGACAAGGTTGGTGCCAAGAAGATGCTTGGGGAGTTGTATGGGGAGGCCCTGAGTCAGGCCGACCCTCATGTGCGTAGGTGAGGGGGAGACCAAGGAAAAAGCCTCTCAGCAACCATCGGCGCCCAGCAAGCTGGGAACCAGACATGGAGAGTGGTCATAAGGCTACATGATCCAAACCATTGGGGAAAACCGCCACGATCATTCGGGTGAGGTGTACCAGCATGGTACTTCCTCTTTCCTTTCTGCTCCTTGTTTTCTTTACATATGACCTTGACCAACCCCGTGCATCCACGAGCCCTTTCAGACGCGGGACTCGGTCTGATGCGTCGTGCGCTGTTCAGGAGTTCCCGATACAGCGGCAACAGCCAGAACTTCGGTGTCAGGAGCAGTTGAGTGTCTTTATCAAAGAGGATCTTGGATTCATGGCTCAGTACACTTCGCATGAGCCACGCAATAGTGTCCGAAAGGTACTCAGCCAAGATCCAAGTGAGATGCATGGCCGTCTGTAGGACCTTCCTATTGTGTGCCTTAGGGTATTGATTGGTAGCCAGGATTTGAAAACAATATCCTTCTAAGAGTCTATCAATTTGTTTACTAAGACCTTCAAGTGGAATAGTCAGACGCGCTAGCGGCCAGGTTCTGGGCAGATGCACCATCTCTTGTAGCTTCTCATATCCATCCACTAAGAGGACTTCTGCCGCATCCTCGCTGGCACTACCTCTGGAGTATCGTGTGACGTCAATGTAGTAGAGGTCATTTGCCAGGTCCTGCAACGCCTCGTAGGCAGTGTTGAACCGATCCTGGTCAGAGGCAATTGATGAGGCTTCCACATCCGTACATTCCGAATCCGTGGAGGAGTTATCTGACACTCCCGACCACCCACTGTCAGTATCAGAGCCACCCTCAGACACCCTCTCCTCCTTTGCAACCATGTCCTGATCAACTTCACGCTTCGCCGAAGATGCTTTCCTGTCAATCGGAATACGCCGAGGCGTAAGCGAGAACGTGTTCCTCTGCATATTTTCCAGATACCTTTGATACACGGCAGGAAGGGATGCCCAGAGCTTGGATTGAAGCTAGAGCGTTCAGACGCAAGTTGATGCGAAGGCCCATTGTCTTGAGGGGCGATACAAAGTTCATACCACCACCTGTGCTGGGCGCCATAGTCCATCCGTATGTGCAAGATGTGCTGGACTCCAAGTGGCAGGACTCCTTCAAAGCACCAGCCGACCGCTGGGATTATCCACTGGGAGTGTTGCTGTCCTTCGAAGAGCTGTGTAAAGAAACCATTGGCAGTTGCTGGGATGCTGGCATTACTCCGTACTGCTGAGCTGAGCGATTGCAGTGTTGTGGCTGGCTCTCGGCCCCGAAAGGTTCCCTTTACAAGCAGACACTTTCAGCCGCGCTGCAGGCACAGCCGGAAAACAAAAGTGATCCTGATTATCAAGCAGTGCAAGGGTACCCAGGCTCACCCATGTCAAAACAATTGGAACAAGATATCCAGAGCTGGATAATCTCCAGAATGATGTCATTCAGTTTGGCAACTACCTCCAAGCGGAGCAATGCACCAGAGGTGTCTTTTTATCAATTTTCTGGGATACACGATACAGCTACATCAATGCCAGCACAGACATTGGAGAAGTTGTGGACTGGAGCACTTAAGCCCCCCTTAAGGTGACCTTAAGGTTTCCCCTTGAGCCCCCCTGAAGGCACCTTGAAGCTCCTCCTTAAGGCACCCCTTAAGCCACCTCCGCGTTAAGATATCCCCCCTGAAGCCCTCCTGAAAGGTATCTGGAAGCCCTCCGTTAAGGAACACCCCGTAAGCCTCCCTGTAAGGTGAGTCTGACACAGGAGAACCGAAGGCTTTGCAGAAAAAATTTTTTTTGCTCCAAGCTGCT
>DF240522.1:65991-113907 GCA_000507305.1 Breviolum minutum Mf 1.05b.01 | reverse complement strand
GAGCATTTTTAAAAGTTCGTAACTCGGAAGTTTCGCATCCAAACTTCCTTTGATGATTTAGTTTAATGAGAATCTTGATTGAAAAATACTATGAAGATGATGAGTTTAATGAAAATATAGTACATCTTCATTCTGCCGTGGCTTGAGTAAAATAATGATAGATATACGTATAGTTATATATATCTGAAATTTGCAGTCTGCTTTCTGAATAAAACTGTTCCAATTCGTTTCAGAAGTTAACCCCCCAATGTCTTACAAAAAATCTCTTCCTGCGGAAAACTCTGGATGAAACTGGACTTGTGGATGATTCATTGCTTGCTTGTGATCAGTCATGTCTCAAAGACCAGGTCTCCCCTACTCATCCTGTTGATGGAAGAAATCCTGCACCAGTTGATAGGTAGTTTATCCCATTATTTACCAGGGTTTCTAATCTTAATATAATTTTATACATGCCAGGTGGTGCAGGATTTCTTCCATCAACAGTGGGTCATCCTAAACTAGCTGTAAGTGTATCTGTTTCGTTTTGCAATGGATGTCAATCATGGATGGGAAGGATAAAATGTATCATGTGGTGATCTTTTGACATGATTTCCTGTCATTTGAGCTAGGTTGCAAGATGTTGATGTGAGCATTTTCCTATCAAATGCAGCGCAACCAACCCCTTTGTGATGCTCAAGCAACCCGCATCAAGTATCCTCCTACCCCTCCATTTTGTGGACAAAGTACGAGCACTCATTTCAAACAACACATCCCACGAAGTCTCAAAAAGATACCCAGAGAAGCAAACTACTTGCAACGCCAGCTACTTGAAAAGTCATTAACAACAACACTTGTAATATACCCTCATTGCTTGGAAGATATTGGGAGACCTCCTTCGACCCCTTCCAAGCAATGGATATACACTCCCATTGCAAACTAACATACCTTACATGGCCCCTAAAAATGATGGGTTTCCAAGTTCGGAATCTCCTTTCTGAGGGTGCATCTCCCCTTCTCAGCGCCATGAAGATTTGCGGAACCACCACCTCTGCCACTTGGATGTCCCATCAAGTTATTCAAAGTTTAGGATTATCAATTTGTTATACCGCCAATTAATACCCCGTTTACAAGTAGGCGAAAAACCCATTGATCCCATCACCATTGATCCATCCACAAACCCTGGACCCGGGACATCCAAGTACTAACATCTGGTCTCCGTGTCTCCCGAACAGTGAACTCCGTGAAGAGGCCATTCCAACCTCCCGCTTGAGCCTGAACAAAAAAAAAACGCCGGAAATTCCAAGGTTTTCTACGATGTCTCTGTGGCTTTTTTGGGGGGGTGGGGAAATTGGGGATGATGGGGATGATGTGTCCTTTTTTTGCTGGTGATGAAAGATTTTTTTGGAATCTTTCACCCTTCCAAAAAAATGAGGAGGGGCACCAAAGATTGTTCTGACCACGCAATTTTTGAATAAACAAAAAAAAACACATCATTCAGGATGGTCATTTGCTTAACACAAGACCCCACCCGAGCTAAGATGCCTCTACTTTGATCATTACCCTAAGCTGGCTGGTGCAAACTACCCCCCAACCCAATTGATCCTTTTCTCGTCATTTGGTAGGGAAAATGGCCCATCCAAGCGGCTGCTCATGAATGCTCATTACGATTCGCACCAAGCCCAGCTAAGGATCGTCAAAATACATGAAAGTTGGTTGCTGTGGAAGCCCTTTGAAGCATGCGTCTTGTTGCATCTTTGCACCGAATTCGCTGTTTTCCAATTGAATGCTCTTCAATAACCACCCGCAGAATCCAAGTTTAGTACCTGCAGGGCCCATGACCAACATCTAGCAACTAACATCCCACGCAACAAAAAAAAACATACAAGGCCCAAACGAGCTATGACACTATCTGGAGGTCAAAAATCCCACCCGTGATTTCTGAAAATGGAAGGCTTCCGGATTTCTTTCCCAATTTCCAAAAATTTTCGTGGCAAATGAATCTGATCCCGGGTCCCAACCGAGACTTCCACCGCCAAAGAAAGTTTGGTTGAAAAAACTTCCTCCAAACCATAACTAGTTGGTGGTTGAACCAATCCGCTTGGAAAATGTGCTCGTCAAATTGGATCATTTTCTGCGGGATCGGGGTGAAAATACAAAATGTATGAAACTAGCACCTAGATAACTAGTTGGATGGTTGTTTTGCCACCCATCTCAAAAAAATTAATCGCAAAACAATTTTTGGATCATCTTCCCCCCAAGTTTCGAGAAAAACACTCCACCTTGAAACGAAACAATAAAAAGGTGGAAGGAACCATGGCCTCAACTCGGCACAGAAATCTGTTTCAAATGAGCGGTCGTGGACATGAAATCTGCATGGAAATCCATTTGAAAAAAATTGTTTTTGAAGGCCAAACCTGTCAGCTTTTGGTTCAAGATGGACCCCTACCAGTTTTTTGAATGGGGTTATGGGGCCCCTTATAAATGGGTTTCATTGGTGTGAAACAAACCTAGGGGTCCCGTTTCAGCCCATTTGTGACTGGGCACAAAACGGCCCATTTATGACCAACCAATTTGGAGCCAGTTCCCCGCACCTTCTCAAGGGCCTGGTCCTGCAGCCAAGTTTCAAAACCCAAAACTTTCGTTTGGTGTGAAATTTTTCAATCAATTCTCCCTAAGGATCCAGATATATGTCCTAAGAAGGGGATTTCCCCTATATTCCTATGACCTGGGGATGGGATTGGGACCATCAATCTTATTTTAGGGATGGGTTTGGACCCTTAGGGTCTGAAATACCAATTTGGAGGTCACGAAAACCCTTTCCAGGTATGGGTTTTGTAGTTCTCTTAGAGCCGCTGAGAAAAACAAAGCTTTTGGGTGGGGTGTAAATCTATGTATGTAAATGTAAATATAAGAATCCCATAAGGAGTAAAGAAAGACTTGTTCCACCCCGTTTTCTTTACACAAAATCTTGGATCCATTGGATTTAGTGGTTGCCTCAACCATCCATATATAACTGGCCTATCACCTTTGATACCTTGTGAGTTCCTGAGTTTACAGTTTACAGGGAAACAAAAAACGAACATCTTGGTTTCAGGATATTGGTTGGTTAATGGGGATTCTTATCATGGCTTAGTATAATCCTCAGGTTAGTTTAAGTTGACTGGAAAAAACAACAAATATCCCCAAATAAGAATTCAATTGTGACATGGTAGAATCCGTAAAAAAAACACCCTAAACAAATCCCGGTTATATAACTGTGTAGTTTTTCATCCCTTATATAAGCCAACCAAAATGATTTGATCACTGCTCACATGAAAATCGCAGGGTTCAATCCTCCTGGGAAACAACCACCGGAAGGATTCGGTGCTAAAACAAACCTGTCGTGTCGGAAATCATAAAATTTATCACCTGCCAAGTGGTTCAACGGATTTCTGGGGTACATACATTCCCTAAAACAGACAGCTCGACCTGAAAATAGGCAATATTCCAACCATCATATTTCATGGGATATACTAGTTTTGGGGGGAGCAACCTGGCCAAATTAGAATATTTCACCAAGCTAGATTTCCGTGAAATCCGCCGGCATGGCCGGCGTGCCGAGTGCAGGTAGTGCATGGGGGCTTGGTGGTGGATTGCTTGTTTGTTCTTCTGCTTTTGCTTAAATAGTCAAAGCTCTAGCTGACAATGTCTCTTCGGCGCGTTTTTGGTGTGGTTGCTGTTGTTGCTGTTGTTGCTGCTGTTGCTGTGGTTGCTGTTGTTGCTGTTGTTGCTGCTGTTGCTGTGGTTGCGGTTGTTGCTGCTGTTGCTGTGGTTGCTGTTGTTACTGTGGTTGTTTCTGTTGCTCTTGTTGCTGTTGTTGCTGCTGCTGCAGATATATACTTGCTGCTGCCGTTGGTGGTGCTTCTGGCGAGGATAAAATGGTACGGCTGTCAGTGCATATCTGCCTGCTGGTGTTGGGACTGATGTGGTGCTGGTGGCGGTAGCGCAGCAGATCTATGCCCAGGAAATGGCGGCGGCCTCCGCCGGAGGCTGATAAATAAGAGATTTTCCCTTCCTATCGGCTACATTTTAATGGGGCCGAAATCTCGCGTTGAGGTCTCTGCACCTTCCAGCCCCCAACCGTTGGAGCCTTGTCTGGGGTCATGATGAATTACCAACCCAAAACTTCATGTATCACCAAAAGCAAAAATTCCTTAAATTTACGATGCATTTTGTTTACTAATTTAGATCCCCTTCAAAGAGGTAATTTTATAGGCCCTGTCTCAAACCAGCAGTTTCCCTGAATTGTTGTTGCCCCGCTTTGGTCCTTCAAAGGGCTGCAGAGCGCCTGAATTTCCTCAGATGCCTTTTGTTCATCACCAGTACCACCAGGCCTTATGGAAAAGCCACAGTCACAAGAACCCGGGGTCCCGTACTTTCCATGAGTCATCCTGGTTGTTCAATAGGGATCCTTATATTGGTTTCGCACAAAATCCCCAGACAACTGGGTGGTCCCCTATTATACACTAAACTAAACAACCTCTGCGCGTTCTTTCAGCGATCATTTCGGGTCTTCAACAAAATCTTTCTTGGGAGAGAAATTTTGGGTTTGGGTGTTTCAAAACATCCCGCGGTGAAGGTTTTGTTCTTTCGTGGGTGTGGAAAGTGGCGAGGAAACATATGATGAATTTGTGTAAAGTAAGAACTTAGGGACAGTCTACGAACTCTAGAATAGAAAATAGAAAAGTATATTGAATACCAAAAATCGCCCGGCCGGCTGGCAACTAGATTCATGCTAAGTTAGAGAGTCATTCATCTTGGTGATCACGACTGCATAGGGAAAAATTCCGAATGAAAAAAGGCGATACATCGTAACATGTTAAGATGTCGTAAAATGTTAATATGTCAGATACACATAACGTTTTAACATGTCAAATTCTATGGAAAATGAAAAAGTTTGACAGATATCCATGTTGTTGGTTGACAAGGCTAGAGATAATATCTCCACTCTTTGGAGACAAACATGATATTCTGATAATTTCATTGCTTTCATGAAGGACCTGGTGAGTACCATTCCTAGTATCCAGGGCAATAATTCGCCGTCGGTCACAACCAACGAGGACAAAGTTAAATACAATTATATATTGCATATAAAGTGAGATCGGTAAAGTGAGTAAAGGCCTGTTCAATTACAGCAACGAACCGTTTGCCAAACCTCTTTAGGTTCGGAGTTCTTACCGTAACTCAATAGTTAGTGTCTAATGTGCTGAAATCAGGCGTGAATGGCGTGGCGTGTCTCGGATTTCGACATTAGCTTGATCGTGAATGAGAGCACAGTCGATGAAAATGTGTATCGATCCGAGCCTATCCAGGCCAACAGACAACAACAAAAATATAATGTCAGCTAAATAAGCGATGTTGTTTCAAACGGCTGAGTCAGAGTCGTCTGAGTCTGAGCCCACCAGTTGTATTCGCACATCACAATTATCAATCATGCGCACAGGTCGAGTGGAGTCTCAAACGGCCGTATTTCGAACCCACGTGGGACACGTGAGAATTGAGAACTGAAAACTGAGAGCTGGGCACCAAGCCCTTGCATTTCTGGTTGCGATGGATCAGTTGCAGTTGAATCCTGCGCAGCGGTGCCGTCAGTCACGCGCACACCAAAAGTTTGAAGGCACCACACCCCTCAATCACGAAATTCAAATTGTTGTTGCAAATCTGTCCTCAGTGTTGTGGTCATTCCCCGTCTTAGTCTCGTGGCATCCATGTTCTGGGCGCATTGTCTGGCAAAATCCTTTCAGACCTGCTTTGCCACTGCATTCTCTGCTCGTACTTGACCAGCACGCCTCGCTGGTCAAACTTTCAGGATGCACTGGTTTGGGGATCTCAGAAAAAAGTTTTTTCCAGAGGAATAGCTCAAACAGATTGAAAACCAGAAAAGGTTAAAATCTTGGAGCCTGGACTCCTTCCCCAGGCTTTCCCAGGGACTTCCCCAGGGATCCATCGAGTCTAGAACCCTTCCCACATACAAGCACCCCGTGCTTGCCCTTCTCCAAAACCTCCAGAGATTCTCAGATCTCGAGGTGCACACAGGCTGCACAGAGACTACACGCAGGCTTTGCACGCACTACTGAAGCTAGGCTTCAACACTGTGATTGCACACAAGCTGCACACGCAAGCATCGTCGCAAAGGTCAAATTTTCAGGATGCACTGGTTTGGGGATCTCAGAAAAAAGTCCTCCCAAAGGAATAGCTCAAACAGAAAAGGTCATCCCAGGGACTTTCCAACGATCGATCGAGTCTAGAGCCCTTCTCATTTACAAGCACTTTCCCATGCACACACCTCCAAAACCTCCAGAGATTCTCAGATCTCGAGGTGCACATAGGCTGCACAGAGACTGCACACAGGCTTTCCTTTCTACGCACTGTGGCTGCACACACGCTGCACACGCAAGCATCGTCGCAAAGGTCAAATTTTCAGGATGCACTGGTTTGGGGATCTCAGAAAAAAGTCCTCCCAAAGGAATAGCTCAAACAGAAAAGGTCATCCCAGGGACTTTCCAACGATCGATCGAGTCTAGAGCCCTTCTCATTTACAAGCACTTTCCCATGCACACACCTCCAAAACCTCCAGAGATTCTCAGATCTCGAGGTGCACATAGGCTGCACAGAGACTGCACACAGGCTTTCCTTTCTACGCACTGTGGCTGCACACACGCTGCACACGCAAGCATCGTCGCAAAGGTCAAATTTTCAGGATGCACTGGTTTGGCGATCTCAGAAAAAGTCCTCTTAGAGGAATAGCTCAAACAGAGTGAAAACCAGAATCAAAGGTATATGAAATCAAGTGACATCACAACATGAAATTCAAACGTATGTGACAAGTGACATCACAACAGGACGCTCAAAGGTCAATGAAAAGTGACATTGACATCGCAACATGAAATTCAAAAGTATATGACAAGTGACATCACAACATGCAACTCAAAGGTATATGACACGTGACATGACAACATGAAACTCGAAGAAATAACCGTAGCCTGACACCTGCATTCTTTTTTCAACCACCTCAACACATCACTCACTGTCCTGACCCTGACGACCCACCAGTTGTGGGCGTCGCTGACGGAAAGAAAGCCCGTCGAATCCTGTGTTCTGGCATCCACCAAACGGTCTTGCAGCTCCTTCGTCTCAAACTTCAAGGTATCCAGCTGCAGTGCTAGCTTCACCTTCTCAGCAACTGTGCCCATTGCTTCGCTAATGTCCTTGTTTGATACTCAATGGATGTGCTACGGTGAGCCATGCACTCCACCCCAAAACGGAAGTGTTGACAAGTGCTTGCAATCATGGAACGTCATATGTCGATTTTTCAGGCGTGCTGTAACTGTAGCGCCCCCGAAACGAAAGTGTCGATGATTCTGTAGAGTGTAGAGGAAATTCCAAGGAGGATACGAGTATTATCAAATTTTCGATCTTCCCACCAGATCATTTGGCGGGCCTCCAAATTTTCCTGAAGCTCCGCTTGTTCCTGGGATCGCGAAGCAAGCAAACATGGACTCAGCAAAGGAATTGATCATACATCAAACGGGGTTGCTAAGCAACAGGCAGTCAAAGGGACTGCTGCCTGCCAAGCAAATTTCTTGTGCTTCATTTGATCCGCAGGTTACATGATGCACAGTATTCATGGAATATGGGCAAATATGCGTATGTACAAAGGTATATACAACTTGTCATAGTAGCTGGTATTGCCTGGACAGAGACTGCCTGCACATATTGAAGCTAAGCTGGCTACTTGAGCCAAAACGCTACGGTGATGCAGTTTTGTAATAGAATTAAAAATGATATTTTGTTCATTTAATATAGTTCCATTTTGTCAATAAACAAATTATTAGAAATAACATTATATGATGTTCCATTAGCTAATACTTTTTAATAATTGAAAATAGATATAGTTGATAATGAAATGTTGTCTATTAATAACCCATTATTTATGTACAAATTCTTGTTAGATGTGATAGAGTTAATTACAAATGTTGATGTCATAATTGAATTATTGTAAACATTGATATCATTGTTAACAAAGACTTTTACCAGATCTAAATATATTTTATTCTAATGTCAATTTTCCAATACTATATATATATATATATGTATTATGATCATTAGGTAAATTCAGTTTGTATTGAACATTATTAATATCATTTCTAATAAAACCATGATTTCCAGATATTGAATAAATTTCAATAGTAACAACATCTGTAAAATTTAAATATGAAAAAACATAATTATAAATTATTGAAATTATTTGATTAGTTCCTTCTGATTGATAGCTTGTGGTGTTATCTTTGTATAATATCGTATCATTTGTAAATATATATCCAATATACATTATCTATATTCATATCTTACTAGTTTATTCACATATTTTTATGCATTCCTTTTTTAATAGTATCTAAACAATAAACACAATATACTTATTAATTCGTGGTATTAGCAATTGAAATAGAAAATAAGAATACATACAATAAGTTCTTATTATAAAAATTGTAATGATAATGTAAATATTATTAGAATATTCAATGTATTATATAATATTTTGGAAGTTAAATAATGAAGATATTAATGCAATTTTGGAAAGGGGGGGGGGGACCACCATCCCACAAGAATGTGTTTTTTTTTCGGGGAATTTTTTGGGAAAGTTGCCCGGCAACTAAACCACGATTTCTTGGTGACTTCGGCGCTAATGAGGATTTAGCAAACCTAAGAATCCCCTGGTACCCTAAACAACAACCATGCTTTTTTGTTCCATGGATGGAAATGCTGAAAACAACCCTGTTTTATGTGAAGATTTGGTTCATCATCCAATTGAAACAACCATTTAGAAATTGGATGGCCATCAGGTTCCAGGTATGGATAATCCTGGGAATCCCAACATGGCCAGGAATCACCGGAGGTCAACAGGGTCAGGTGAAAAACCACGGCAAAAAAAATCCTACGACGCGCTGAGCCGGAAAAACAAGCACATCATCATGAAACCGTCACAGGAAATCATGCAAGGGATTCATCCCTAGGGATCCTGGCTCACCTTCTGAGAATGGCAATGGAACCTAAATACCTGGAATAATAGCAAATACTGAATATCAATATCCAAATTGTGAGAGTACTAATATTTGAAGAAACTATGACAAAATCAATCTCAAATGAAGACCCCAAATGTTGAGCCGCATTTTTGTTGAGAAAAAACAATCCATGCTTCTGTTGCAAGTACAAAAAAAAACTTGCCGTCAGACTTCCTAAAACAAGCAGCTCGCCTGAAAATAGACCATCCAAATAGACCACCTGAAATAAACCCTACCCTACCCAAAACTAACATAGCCCCTGATAATAAGCCTTCCCAAAAGATAACGATCGTATTCCAACTTCCTCCATTTTCAGGTGTTTCAACTCGCTGCTAGTTTCCAGGGAGGGTAAATCACCAGATGTTCCGTCACCTTCCTGGGTGTAAACGTGCATTTTTTTTCGAGAAAAAACACACACCCGAAGTTTAACATACATACTGTTGATGGAAGAAATCCGACTAACCACCTGGGACGTAAAGAAAACTATTAATAATGGGATAAACTACCAACCTCAACTGGTGCAGGATATCTTCCATCAACAGAGGATTTCTTCAAACAGCAGCTCCTGAAAAACACATACTGGAAAGCGATCCACCTTCCTTTTTGCATGGTCATACTTTTAGTCATACTTCAATTGCAAGCTCACTATGCTTAACTTCCAGGGAGTGTATCAGATATGGAATTTTGCGGAGTCCCCTTTGCCATACTTGACAACCTGACTTCATCCGACAGTTGGAAGTTGTTGACGTCAAAAGTGTCGGGTTTTTCTGCCGAATTTGTTTCCTCAAAAAGTTGTTTCATTGGATTGGAAAGGGAAAAATCAACCTGAGCCCTAGTGGCTTCGAAACCAAACAAAACACTACACACCTGAAGCTGTCCACATGGTTCACCTGAAGTTTTCTGCCCCGAAAAGGAATCCCGGAGATTTTCACCGACATTTGGAACTCAAAAAAAAATCAGGTTCCAATTTGTCAACTCTTTGGGGGTGTAGAATCCATTCCTACTGTTCATGCTGAAATTCAACCCCATCGCCCAAAAACAATGTCCGACTTAGATGTCAAAAAAGGCGAGCTTTGCTGCCAACATTGGCTACTCAGAGCACCGAAAAAAGGGGCAAAAAAACGGGTAACAAGATCCCCCAAAAGGCCCTGTTACAACCCTACTTGGATGTCCCCGGCCAGGAAGTTGGGATCAATGGTGATCGGATCAATGGGTTATTTCACCTACTTGTAAATGGGGTACATTTCCGGGGTATAACCCCTGATCCTAACATTTTACTAATTTTTTGAGTAATCCAAGTAAAGAACCTATAAAACCGCACCATTCAAAAAACGGTACCTATTACAAGTTAGCTTCCCATTCTATGGAGGAATTTGATGTTTTTTCTCATTCAATTCAACAAGGGTTTCAAATCTCATGGCTTCATGGCCTAAAAGGCCCCAATTTTTAGTTTCCAAATACGTTGAAAAAACCCAGTGTTACCCAAATTTGTAGATATGAATGGCTATCAAAATCACATACTCTCCAAATAACTCTCATTTTTTTGCTTCAGCCTTTTGCTTGTTTCATTTCCATAGGGAGTTGTGTTTGGCGTTTTTCCTATGTTCACCTTGTCATCCCTTTTTTTTGTGAAAGCTGCGTTCGTTCAACGGAAATCTTTCTCGCCACTTTGGGCGTCTCGACGGGTTTGTCACACCGAAATACTGCTCATGAAAGGGCCTTCCCCTCGACACAGACCGCAGGCAGGGGTGGAAGGGTTGCCCTGGGTGGAAAAAACGGGAACGCCCTGGTTAGATGTACTGAATGGTTCATTAAAAATATGGAGGGTGTATGTACTATTTTACAATGTCCTATATTGGCTATGTCTTGTAATCAATTACCTAATATACAGATATATAACTAAATCATAAATATATAAACAAACCAAGGTGTTTCTTGTTCTGGGCTCGTCCAGTAAAAATCGTTATATACTGATGAACAATTCATCCAGCAAAGCTATGTTGATAAGCTCAATATACCGAATGAATTGACCAATTGTTGAAAACGCAACTGGTGCAGGATTCGGCAAAAATTACCCTCCCTAAACCTCCGCAAAATCGCCCTTGAAAAATGGGCCGAAAGTAGTCTCCCAACCACCAGTTAGTTCCAGGGAGGGTACCCTTTCTCCCAGAACGGAAGTGCAAGATGTCCCTATTGTAGAGGAAACCATCGGCGCCAAAAGGGACCTATTCTCAACTTCAAAGATTGTGGGAGGAAGAATAATTTGGCCCTGTTTCTCCCCCTAAAACCTTTCCTCAGAAATCAACGGAAGAAACTTGATGCGTTCAGGGATGTTCCGTCTTCAAAAACCAAAAAAATCAAGACAACCGTGTGAATTGCAGTAGCATATTTCATCAATTTCAAATTAAGGGCATTTTGGAGGCCCTCAGGAACAACTCTTTTGTTTGAAGGGAAGTTTGGGAAGATTGCTATCATTCACCTCCATCTTTTCTGTCAGTCATAAATCCACGTGACTGTCTAGAAGCAGCAGCAGCATCATCATCATCATCATCATCATCATCATCATCATCATCATCATCATCATCATCATCATCATCATCTCCATCCTCCTGAACCCCCAGGTAAATTCTCCTGATACCTTGCCCAAAACCTGGCCTAGTTGTTGGTGCAATTGCGCCTCCAACCAAGCTTTCTCATCTGGTAGGCGGCCTGCTGGGTTACTGGGCAGCTGATGCTACTCCTAACTACCGTGAAGTAAGCAATTTCATAAGGTAAAACAAAAAACTACCATAAGTGTAAAAGATCATGCTTGTACATCATAGATATCATGGTCCTAATTTTTGAGAGTTCCTCAAAACTATCCCCGGCCTTAATTTTTCGAGGATAAGTCGGATAAGTTGATGCTGACAAGGATACCATCTCTCATGACCTTTCAAGCCCGAACTAACACGGACTTTTTGAGCGGAAGCACTATCAGTCACTATCACTGATGTTGTACCTTTTTACACCCAGCTTCACATTTCGGAACATTCGAATATGACCTCCATGGAGATAAAGAAATAGCTTCATCAAACAAGAGTCCTCATGTTCCATGTTAAACTGGCTGGTGGTTGAACCACAAGTCCAAATGGATTCATCTTCCCCAAGTTTTGAGATGAAAAAACAGAAACCACCACCAAGTAAATCCAAACCACGTACCGAATCGTCAGCAAACAGCTGAAAAATAAGTTGCGCCTAGCATTTGGCTGTGCTGTAAAAGCTGTTGACAGCTGAACTCAATGTCTTCACAATACCTAGAAAGCGCGTTTTGGGGAAATTCGGCTGAGTAGAAATTCATATGAAAAACTCCATGGACCCAAGAAATTTTCGAAGAGGAGCTGATGTTGTTTGGTCCATGGTGAAACTCCATGTTGGCCAAGCAATTTCAGAAAAGGTCATTGGAATATGTTGTGTGTTGCTTGAGGCTTGAGCATCCATCGGTTGGCTACAATGCTACAAGCATTCATCTGCATCACAGGTCTGTTTGGGCAAATTCGACATGGGACACCATCTCCTTCCAATAAAGCTTGATTTGGTAGGTTATACAGTTTGGAAAAGTTTAGCATGGAACCGCAAAAATGGGAAATGTTCACATTACCCTCCCCTGAAACGATCAACTCGCCCCTAGGAAATACAGTACATCACATCCCTTTCCTTTTTGGGAAGGCCAACGGCCTCCTGAAATTAGCGTGAAGTGATTCGTATGCACGTGATTTCAACACAAAATTATATCGGGTTGTCCCCCTTTCCGAGTAACATAGTCAAACCCTGGTTTCACCAATATTTCGATCCAGCTTGGTACCATCTGTGGATTTTTTGTTGCCGAAGATGTATAGGAGAGGACAAATTTACAACGTTGTTGCTTGGTTGCCTTTTTTCCCACTTCTATTAGTTACGTCAAGCTTAGCCCTTGGGTGTACCTTTTTTGCCAGGTTTCCCCTTGTTGACGTTTACCACTGAGATCCTTAGAACCTCCTCCGCTTCAGCCCTGAGACTTTGGAGAATGGTTGATTCATCCCTGAGTTCTGTTGAAATGGAAATCTTCGGAAAAAATAAGGTTTCAAACGGGAAATTTTGAGTCGTTTCAGTGAACATCATCTCAGTTTGGGAAAGTGTTTTTGCCCTCCAATTTTTGCGCGACAAAAAAAACCTCCCGAGGCACTGCCACAATGGCAAAACATCAAAGGGTTGCTCCACACGAGAGCCGATGTCTTCAATGCCTGGCTTTCGCTACCAAAACATGGACAGATCCGATGGGTTGGTTTTTTGGGTTTAAAGGGATGTGCTTTTGGAACGCCTTCTTTTTGGAGATTGTCAAAGGGTTACTTGGATGTCCGTTGGAAGTGCTGGTAAAAGGTTAGGATCAGTGGGATATAACCACAATATATCTTCTAAGTAGGTTATAACCCATTGATCCTAACCATTTATATACCAACTTCCAACGGAACATCCTAGTAGAGAGAAACATCTTTCAGCGAGAAACCTCTGATATTTTTGTTTCTTGTCTCTCGTGGTGTTTCACAGCAAATTCTCCAGGTAGCCCAGGGCCCAGGCCCAACATGAAGAAGGAGATCACCAGCGTCATGGGCATCGTTAAGGTCTCGGCATCGGTCACGAATGGATGGATGGACACCCGGATTGATTCCTTGATATCCAAGAAACCTCCAACGGTCGGATCCACGGGTGATTGGACCCCGTTCAACCTGGGTATCTAATAGCTGAACAAGCGGCTCCTTACTAAACATGGTTCATACGTTGGGGGGTAGTTCCAAAGTATATATTGATTTTGTGCCTACTGGAAATTTGGATTATTCATCCATCAAAAATTGAAAGGGACCTTACCAACGGACCCTTCAGTAAGTTCCTATCAACCTTCATGTGTGACTCTTACTGAGTGAAAAGTGGAGCGAAGATATACTATATAATCTAATCTAATCTAATCTAATCTAATCTATTTCTTTAGTACTGTCACGCCGTATGTATATTTACATGTACTATATACGATATATATATATATATACAGATACACTGCATATTGTATATCATGTGCTTGTACAAGTTGCAGCAATTCTTCTCATCCTTTTTGAGTCTCTATGCTTCATGACCCATCTGCACGACATCCAACCAGCAAACCCGAAATCTGGAAACGTCAGCTATGACAGTTCCCGAAATCTAACGCATGGATACCCAAAAGCATTTTTGTTTTTGAAGGTATATCCTTTCAAATATGGTCAAATGAAAAATGTGCCCTAAATTTGTACCACCATGTGTACATATATCATATATATATATATGGGTTATGTAATGTATATCAGGGAATATTTGGGAAACAAACTACTAGGGTACTCTTTCGAGGTTAACCCACCTTTTCCAACTGCATGATTTATTTTGGGCATCTACTTCAGCAGGAAGTAGAGAATGCGCTTGTTGAAGGGTTGAGTTTAATGACTTCCTTGGAATCTGTGCCGAAAATCGAGCAATTTCATATCCCGGCCTTTGCATGGCAACCTGTGGGACAGCCCAGTGTTTTCCATCAAATTTCAGGGGTAGCTACTAGGATGTCCCGGCCGGAAAGACCTAGGATCAATGGTGATCGGATCAATGGGCTATAACCACAAAAACTTCAAAACTATCCCCATTTATATTAATGTGGCTTCTTACTACCATTGATCCTAACCATTGTTTTTGTTTCAGCAATTCATTGTTCTCCTCCCAAAATATTTGTTTACCCACCAAAAAAACACCGCCAAGGTTTTTCTTCACCCAGTAAAACACACAAATCACAAGTTGTAAATGTCTCATCCCAATCCCCAAAGGTGTGGGAGCTTGGATATGCATAAGATGCTTGGAAAAAGTACCATATGTAGAAAGTGGAAAAAAATCACCTTATACAAATCCAAAGGGAGGTTTTTTTGGAAGGTTCTGCCGCAAGTTCTGAGGTACCCAGACAGGACCCAACAAAGGAAAGAGTGCTAATGGTAAGGCATTGCACCATACAAAGAGGAAGCCTCGTTGATTCGTGAAAAACGGCTTCTTGGAGGGAGATAGGTACGGAAAAATTCTGAAGGGTGGCCACCCCGCATGTCACCCTCCTCCCAAAGAATCGACTTTTATTTTAGGTGGTCAAATCAAACTCATCTTTTTTTAAAGGCAGGTGATTAAATATTCACTATTTCCTCAGGGATATTGAGGCTAGATTCCTACGAAGAAAACACACAATAGCGACTGATTGGTTTAATGACGGGATCCCCCAACAATGGCTTACCATAATCCCTATCTACCTGGGTAGTATAATCCTATATACCTCAAACATTGACAAAAATCAAAATAAAAACAAAATTCAATTCAAAAATAATTGGTATCCATACAAGCTTGCCCCAAAGGCAGGAATTATTGGCACTGAAAATTCCTACCATCATACCCGGCATTATAATAAACCTGTTTATTTTCATTGCTCATTTGAAAAAAGAATGCTTCACCTAAATCTTGGGCACAAAAAGCCGCTGCAACCAAGGCAAGAATGGGAGACGGTCCCACGAAAAATGGGGGGGCGAAGGGAGTCCCTTCATAAAGAAGTGGTTAAGGGTCCGGAATTATGTTCCAGAAATACATGTTGGAATTCCTTAGAACATTTAGTAGTATCGGTACATACATAAATTAGTATCGAATGATTGTATACATCCCAACTTTCTCCAAAGGAACAAATTTTCTACGGATATATCGCTTCACTCACTCACTCATTGGTCATGTGTCCGAAAAAAACCCTCTCCAAACCCCTCTTGTCCCAAAAATCTTCCTACTTGGAGGATCATCCCAGGACTTGTAAGTAGGTATAGTAACAACCCCCATTTATAAGCCACCAATATAGGCCATTTGGAACGGGTCCCACAATCCCAGGAATCGGGGACTTACGATCACCATCACCATGGTTGCGGTTGCTGGTACCCCCCCCCTTCGAGGCTCCGGAACGACTGGTGAAACGCGTGTAAGGCGTGTAGATGGGCGTTCGTAGAATTTTCTCACAGGCACCTAACCTCATTCGAGATTTTTCTCCATGGATCTGGGCCAAAATGGAAGAAGAGTTCACCAAGCTAGATTTGGGGGTTTCCTAAAATGGTAATACCCCCAAATCATCCATTTTAATAGGGTTTTCTATTATAAACCATCCATTTTGGGGTACCCCAATTTTTGGAAACACCCATTTCCATGTAAATTAAGGGGATTTTCCCATACTAAACCACCATTTGGGATGAAAACTCATGTGAGGTCGCGATGCAATTTGACCAGAATGGATGGGGTAACATCTTGAGGTGATCCCCTCCCTTCAGCGCCACAGTCTGACAGTAATAAGTGAAAGGTTGTTTTGGCTCCTGGTGACTGGCATCTTTGAGTAACATGCGAAGTTGGGTGGAAAATGGAGAAAAAAATATGTCCCCTTACCGGAGAAATTGGAAGACATTTGCCATGAAACATCATCTCGCCTTAGAGTACTGGAAGGCAACTACTGGAATCTGAGAATGATGCTGCTTACGCCAATTCAAAAGACAATATGTTGCGATAACTCTACGGCGTTTGGGGAAAATTCATGTAAATCTTTGGAGGGTGCAATTTCTTGTGATAGTTAACGCATTCATGAAATAAGATCACAAATTCGTCAAAGGGGTAACCTGAAGATCTGGGCAGCAAACATTCAGCACCAACAATAGCAACTTTTAAAGTCTCATTCCAGAGACTCTTTCAGAAACCATGCTGGGGAAAACCAAAACAAACTTAAGTTTTGAATCATACTGTTGATGGAAGAAATCCTGCACCAGTTGATATGGTGAATATCCCATTATTTACAGGGTTTTGTACATCCCAGGTGGTTAGTCGGATTTCTTCCATCAACAGTATGGAATCTCAAAAACAAATGGAGACTTTTGAGCCCAAAATTCAAATTTGGTGTTTGGCCATTACTTCTTGCAACTCACACAGAACTGTTGACGAATCGGTTACATCATCCTTTTGGAGGTTGCTCATGAAATTGGTAAGACTTTCCTACATGAGATGTTTATCCACCCAATTGATATGGGGGCTTCCTAAAATGGTGGCACCCAACAACCATGGGTTTTCCTACTAAAAATGATCATTTTGGGGTGTTTTGGGGGTACCTATAATTTCTAAAACTGAATTATGAAGGGACTTTTCAGGGATTCCCTTACTTTACACCATTTAGTGGGGAAAAGGGTCCCTATAATTTGCCCAGATATATATATATATATATACTTTCAGTCTACCCCCTACCCAGTAACAGTCACAAATGAAGGTTGATGGGATATTCCTGGTGGTGACTGGCATCCTGGGTCGGGGGTAGTTCCAATATATAAGTTGTTGATTTGACAAATATAAGCCCAATTGGATCATCTCCTCAACTTTCGGAGTGTCAAAAAAATGGAAATCACCACCTCGAGTCGATTCTGCGAAAACGTGACCTTTTTTGGGATGCTGAAAACGTGACCCGAAATCAAAGGTTAATTAAGTGACCTCCAACTTTTGGGGATAAAAAGTCACTTTGAATCACCTGGGTGGTATTTTCAATTTGATCACCAAATTCCACTCGTTCCACCACTTGACACACGAAAAAAATCTTGTGAAAAAGAGACTTTTTCGACTCCTTGACCCTTAAAGTGCCACCCAAATCACACATTGTGCAAACGCGTGATGCTACCTCGGAAAAATCACGACGAAACGACCAGGATGTGGATAGATCCAATGGTGATCGGATTTTCATGGGTTATTTCACCTACCCTCTAGTAAACTAACATAGCTGGCTGGAAAACCACCCCTTTTAATAGGAGATACATCTTCGTTCAGGGTCCATTTTCCATTGTTATGTTAGTTTGCCAGAGTGTACTTATGAATGGAGGATCAGTGGGTTATAAGGATTATAACTACCACTGATCCGATCACCCTTGAATTCCAGCACTTCCAACAGCCGGGACATCCAAGCTGGAGGTTTTAAGGCTGCATATGGTGTAGCCGCGTGCAATCCCAGGTTTCTTTACCCTCATCCTGCAATTTTTTGCTAGCCCGCAAGACAAGATATCCCGGTGTTCTCGCGTGCAAACAATCATCAGCCACACCATACGGTGTTAATGCGGGTAATTTGTTCCATCCGCTTTTCGCCTGAAAAGTTGCACCAAATCGTTTTCTTCAAAACGCGGTTGCAATTCAAAGGTGGTAGGATCAACCCCCATTTTTTTCAGCCAATGGAGTTTTTTTTGCCATTTTGGAAGGGATTCCCCAACCGGATCCTTAGGGGACTTACGATCACCATGGTTATTAAGCACATCCACTGGGATGATACACCCCAACTTACTACCACCTGAGCTGGTGATCAAAACCTGAAATGATCACTGCTCTGGTTTAATTCGTTGGGAACGTGATGGTTGCCATCCCCAGTAACAGTCACAAATAAAGCTTCCCGATCCTAAAAATGTAACCATCCTGGCATGCTCTGCGCGACGGAATATAGATCCAACCAATGGAACCCAACTTCAAACCAAACAGTTACCTTCCCTGAAAACTAACAATGACATTTTGCAAAAATCCCCCATGAAAAACCAATAGGAAATATATGGGTGTTTCCTAAAATGGTGGTACCCCCAAAACATCCCAAAATGGTCATTTCTAGTAGGAAAAAACCCATGGGCCAGTTGGGGAAACCCATCATTTTTACATTCAAATGGTGTGAATTCTTCCAGCGCCAGTCACTGACACAACCCCCACCCTTGGCGAAAGATTCGCTTCTTCCAGGTGACGATCCAACTCATTGGCTGCTGGAGGATCAAGACCTCCTAACTTCGAGACGGAAAACACCTCGATTCCCCCGTTGGAGGTTGGTTGAGGTGGTGGTGGGTGGGTGGTGCACCTTTTGGCTACTAGAAACCACCCAACAAAAAACATAAGAAAACGCGTGGGGGAAAGCTGTTGAAGGTTTGAAAGTTGCCTGGTGACATAATAAGTTTTGCTTTTAAAAAACACGAAGACTGTTTTCGTGGATTTGGTTAGGACGAAACAACAACCAAAAAAAAAACGGTTCAAAAGAAAAACAGGGGGGGGCTGGGGCAGCTGGACGGTTTTTTTCCCGAAAGAGTTGAGAGACACATCCCAGAAACCTCCGGTCTTGCCATTTTTTTTGCAACGACCAAAAAACCCGTTGGTTCATAGGGATCCTTATAACGGCTTAATCCCTGTATGACTGGGTGGTATAATCCCCTATTATATACAGCAAATAATAAGGGTTTTGGTCACTGCTCAATTTGCAATGTCGATGTTGTCGTTAAAATTATGCATAAATCCCAAGAGCGATACTTAGATTTGCTTTAAAAAAATGTTCCCCACATGGTCGTTTAATGGTGAGAAAAAGTTTTAAAAAAATCACCTTAAACAAATCCAAGACTAGTGAACTTTATCCCAAAATGCAAGTCTTTGCCAGTGAATGCTTCGTTCATGGCAGTTTAGGATCAGCTCATAAAATACCCAAGCCACCGGGAAGAAAAGAAACATAAAATCCCATTTCATGGAAGAGTTATCATAATCTGTAGAATAGAGGATAGGGGATAATCATAATCCCTATAATCCCAAAACACCTAGGTTATCTCATTGCCAACGTAAAATGGCCTTATCATCATCATCATCATCATCATCATCATCAACATCATCATCATCATCATCATCATCATCATCATCATCATCATCATCATCATGGTAACAAGAAGCATACTGATCATTACAGCTGGTATTTCTGCAATCCAATGGACCTATGGATTTCTACTTCAAACACCAACTCAAGTCATCAAGCACCACACCCGGAACCCATCGACAACTTCAAACATGACGAAAAAAAAAACGAATTGGGAGACGTCACGTTCACCTACGAGGTGGGCCCCCCCCATCACCAGTTACAAATAGAGTGAAAAAAAAACTTGCAAATGGCCTGAATTAAATGGGTACACTGAGGGTTACAGTATTTCACCCACTTACAGTGGAGTGAAAAAACCTTACCTATGACCTATAACTGGTTTGCCGGGGCCCACCGTTTTTACGATAGCTATTTACTGTATTAGCATGGAGGTTGAGATGTTCCATCACTATTTTTGAGATGGAACACCAGTTGAAGCATATTCCGATCGTCGAGTTGGATCATCTCCCAACAAAAATGGGGGGTCGATATGTTTGAAACCAAACATATTGGCGAATTCTTTATTCATTGCGAGTCACTGAACTGTTCAAATGCTGCAATTCATGTAGCACTTGCAATGGCCAATTCGCAGCAGATTGAGAGAGGATCCTTTCCTTTGAGCAAACCACCAGTCAGGAGTGGCGTAACACGGTGTAACATTGGGGAGGGAAAATAATTCATAGGAAGTCGATGAAAATTTCAAGACTTAAATTGATTCACCAAACAAAGTTCCACCACCTACATACTGGACAAGAAACTGCTGAATTTAAGATGCCGATGATTCTTGAGAATCTTTGACGGCAAAAATCACCAGTAGATCGATTCCGGGAAAAGTCAGCCATTCCCAAGACGTATCCGGCCGAAACCGATGACTCAC
Organism: Breviolum minutum Mf 1.05b.01; assembly: GCA_000507305.1. Lineage (NCBI taxonomy): Eukaryota > Dinophyceae > Suessiales > Symbiodiniaceae > Breviolum > Breviolum minutum. Next base: position 93,188 of record DF240522.1, on the reverse strand, counting down.
CTGCGGTTATAGGGTTATAGGGTTACCCACCCAACCGTTTCTCATATGATTCGGGTTCTAAACCTATAACCCCTCGACACATGTGCGCAGCTATGATTTTGGGGGAAATCTGAGGATCAGAATACTCACCACCATTTACCATGAAGTCACCCTCACCAAAACCATCCACAATTTACTAAGTAACTACAGTAAATCGGCAAAGGCGACTTTCAACAGACTTTCGCCCATGTTTTTCAACCAAAAACAAAAAAATAAAGTAAATCCCTAAGACTGAAGTCTTTTCTCTCTCTCTTTTTTTGTTTTGGGTGTTAAATTTTGGTGAAAAAAAAACTCTCTATGCACAATGCCTTTCCACTCGTCATGCCCACCGAGCTTCTACCACTCGACGTTCTTCGTCACAGTTGGTGTCCCAAATCCTCCGCAGTTCAGCCTCTCCGGGGTAAAATTCACGACTTCGAATTCAACTCGGAAATTTGTCCAATGAGAAGAATGAGTTATAAATAAGGTACCCTCTGGTAAACTAACATAGCTGGCTGGAATATCCACCATTTTCAATAGGAAATACATCTTCAAACGGTCCATTTTCGATTGCTATGTTAGATTACCGGAGTGTAGTTATACCTTGGGTTGTCCCCCCCTCCCAGGATTCCAGTGACAAATGAAGGTAAAAACGAATCATAATCCTGGTGGGGACTCAACCCAACCTATAAGTAGGAGTATAATCCAATTAAAACTGTGGTGATTTCCACTGATGCTAACATTTGATCCTAACTTCCTAGCATATCCAAGTACATCTTTTGCAGCCTCCCCCCTCCAACCTCCTACATCTATCCTTCATATCAAAACGCTCTCACCTGAAACGCTTTGGTCACAGCTTCTCTCACATCATCCTCCTTCTCCAGGACACCTGTGTTGACATTGGACCATGGACCATTTGAGAAGGGAAATGGTATACTCCCGGAGTGGGAGCCAACACCAAAAAATGAGAAATAATCAACTTCCAAATTTCTCAAACGAAAACGTTCCCCTTTTGTGCATGAAACATCTGCCTGCTTCATCAAAAACGAAAGGAATCCATACAAAAATTCACTCGTTTGAGTTTTTAGAGCTCCAAGCGCAAATGTTAACAAAAACAAACTTGCCTTACATTGCCTTTATTTGTGAATCCGAAATAATTGACAAAAATGATGAAAACGTCTTTAGCTTGCATGTTCCAACATCAGTTTTTTGCCAACACCTGACATCAAAGCTGGACATAGAATTTTGCGCAGCTTTGTTGAGTCTTCCCCTCTTGCAATGTCATTCAAAAATAAACAAAAAACAGCTGCAGCTTAAGAATACTATATATCTTTTAAGCAAAGATGCCAGAAGAACATTCCGCTTTCGGCCTCCCAGATACCGATGTTTTCTTTTCGGAAGTCTTGTCTCTCCCGCCATGTCCCGATGGCACATGCGCGCCTTTTTTGAACTCTGACCCCGCCCGCTGAAAGCTGTGCAGAAAACCCCCAAACGACTCGTTGAGGCTTTTCGTCATTGCAGGCAGAATGGCTTTTTTGGATGTCCACGCTTTGAAGGATTTTTTCAGGATCAGGTGATTTCGATCTGATCTTTTTGGCAAAGTGGTGGCAAAGCACTGAGAACGATAATAGTGTGGAGTATATTTTGATATATTTTGTTAAGTTCTCAAAAATATGCATGTATATGTACATATAAATGTAAATATACATGACTGTACTAATATCTTTTGATCCACCAAATATATCGACAACTGTGTTCAATCCACCTTATAATCATTGATCCGATCAATTCCTTCGACATCGCGATGGGAGATTTTCCTTTTTCTGGGTGTTTTTCTTCTCATACTGCTGATGGAAGAAATCCTGCACCACCTGGGACGTAACAAAAAACAGTAAATGGTGGGATAAACTACCAACCTCAACTGGTTATCCGGATTTCTTCCATCAACAGTATGTTGGACGAATAAGTTTCCTTAGAAACTGTAGAGTTATGAAACTAACAGTTCACCACCTGAAACACTGGACTTGGTTCTTAGATGGGTTTTCGTATGTGGCAAGGCCCCCTGGCAGGTGTCTCCTAAGTAGGCTTCATCAACAAGCTACTTGGAGGATCATCCCGCTTAGTAAGTAGGATCACGGATCACCCCCATGTTTTTTGCCACGAATGGCCATTTGGAAGGGGTCCCACAACCCCAGCGAGGGCCGGGCACCTCTTTGGAGGGGTTCCGGCTGCCATTCCCAAGTGATGTTCCAAGAGGGATCTTCTCCAACTTTATCCATCTGCCGCAAATCTGGAAGTCTTAATGTCAGCATTTTCTCGGACGTTCCACCCAAAAAAAAATGCATTCCTCCCAAAGGAAAGAAAAACACCCAAGGAAAAAAAACTAACTGTACCCATGAAAACTAACATGACAATGGAATAACCATGAATGAAGATATATCTCGTATCTAAAAATAATGATTATCCATTGCCATGTCGATTTTCAGGGCTTAACACAACTATTGTTCCACTTTCCGACGTTTCACCATTGGTCGGATCAGGTCATCATTTAAAAAATTATCCTGGATATTTGGCCAGGTACCTGGAAAAGTCGTGCAACCTGCTTCAGGCATACTCAGGCGCAGGGACCTACGATGTCCCGTGGGTCTACCACTGAAGGGGCCCACCATGGTGTTCCTGAGTCACCAAAAACAAAAAGATTTGAAGAAGGAGGGGGTCATGAAATATCCCATGACAGATTCATGTAGGTGTTTCCAAAAATAGGTGGTACCCCCAAATCATCCATTCTAATAGGGTTTTCCCTTATAAATTATAAACCATCCATTTGGGGGTACCCCAATTTTTGGAAACACCCATTTGAAGAAGGAGAGGGTTATGAAATATCCCATGACAGATTCCTGTGAATGGCTTTTTTGTTTTACCTTGATCCCATAGAAATCAACCATTCATGGATTGGTATAATATACCTTTTCGTCCCATGGATCCGTCACTGGGGTATGACACCAAGCCCCAAGCGCCAAACAAACAGCACTGGCAGGGAAGTAGCAGCAAACATTCAAGCACATGACCACCAAGTAGCTGCAGTATAGAGCTGGAAGTATCATGACCACCAAAACGGAGGTCCAAGTGGATGGCCCAGCCATTGTTCTTTGCAAGGCTATTACCTTCCACAATCGCCTTAAATTTGCCGGAAGTCGCTGCAACGCCATATTTTTTGGGTCATCTGTTGGATTTGTGGTGTGGTGTGGAGAAATGGTCCAAGGCATTGCTGATTTCACCAATAGTAGGGAAAATGTTGTTGTTGTTGTTGTGGTTGTGGTTGTGGTTGTTGTTGTTGGGGGATTGAAAATCTGAATCTCCTTTATTTTCCAGACCCAAAAAACTGCTTTGAAGCACAAGATGCGTTGCTGCGCATCTCTTGGGCTCCTGAATTTTTTCTCGGTAGCATGATCTCATGAGCGCATGACCCATGTTTCAGGTTCTAGCAGGTTCTAGGTGGTGCAACAAAAAGGTACCGCTGTTTGGGTAGCCGTTGTTACCCTGTCAACCTCCACCGAATTGACCCTCCAAGTGACGGGAACGTCTTGCACCAACACACCGCGTCCGCAGCCGCTGATGGAATTGTGGGCAATTTTTCTTGAAGACTCGCAGGGCGGACGTCCTCCAAAGCCTCCAAAGAGAATGCACGAGACTTGAGATTTTCTCAGATTCAAGTTTCCGGGTTGGTTTCGGGTTTGAAAAATCCCCATTTTAACAAAAGTGCCATTTTTTTGGATATAAAACCTGGTTTTTCTCCCCACATCAATCAGTCCAACATCTACATCTACAAAAAAGACGTTTCTTCGGAGGCAAAAAATCAAAAAGAACACGGAAAACGGGACGGAACTTCCAACGGACCGAATCCAAACATTGGAAACCCAAGCCTTACAGATATACACCATGATAATACAGTATGTACCTATACCAGCAGCTTCCAAGGGGTGCCAATTGACCCTTATGGGATGGTGAATTGACGCCCTGGTATACAAATATCTCATGGGCAAATAGTTGGTTGTTCCCGTTCCCTACTAGCGTTACCACAAGCCCTTTTTGTTTTTGTGATTCGTGTGGCTCCACCCTTTTTAAACGGACGTGACGACCTCATGTCCAAAGGTGTCTTTTTTTCATGAAGAAACGATACAATTCTGCACCTGCAAATTTGAAAAAAAAATGTCTAGCTTCAAAAGGGTTGGAAAAATAATACCCCAAAAACTCCAATTTCAAAAGGCATTTTGTGAAGAAAAAAAAAGATGTTCTTATCATAATGGCTCAGAAAAATAAAATGGAACAAAAAAATGGGCTGGTTTATTGAGGGGGGGAGGTTCCTTGTCTTTAAATAAGGGTGCCTTTTTTCCAAAGTTCCATTCCATATTTTAGTTTTCAGGGGTCACTTCAATTTGCTTGACGGTTTGGAAAAAGTTCCGAAAAACCTTCCCCTAGGTGTTGACGAATCCCATAATTGAAAAGCAAACAATCATGGGAATTTGAGGGCATCCCCCCAATGCCAATAGCCCACTATCTCCTGGGAGGAAACCGGGTGAGCATTGGGGTGGGGGTCCCTTGAACTTTATCTAACTCAAGGGCCGTGGCCGTGAAAAGTTTCCAAAAAAAAAATCCACCACCGAAATCCTGCGGCCGGAAAACGTCAAAAATGCAGGCCACACTTCCCCCATGGTGCTTGTATTTTCCCCTTAAAATGTGTTTTCCTGATCCATAGATGTTTTTTATGGTGTTTTTTATGGTGTTTTTATGGTGATTAAGGATTATTGGAGTTTTTAGATGTCTTTTTTTCATCAGGTCTTTGGTTACTTGGACCATTTCACACTGGGACACCCCACCCTTTTTTTAGGGGAGAAAAACGGAAACCAAAAGATCCGTTCGAGAAAAAGACTCCACGTGAAGGAAAAATCAACGGATAAAAAAAACAAATTCACACTCCCCCCAAAAAAATAAAAATAAAAGAAAATTAAAGAAAGTTATGATTTTTCCAAAGGCGGCAATTCTTTTAAATCTAAATGGGTGTTTCCAGAAATGGTGGTACCAAAATGATCATTTTTAGTAGGAAAACCCATGGTTGTTGGGTACCACCATTTTAGGAACCCCCCAAATAAATCATAAATTTCCCGCGGACGGACGCCTTCAGTGAAGGTCTCTACCTCTTCTTGACTCAGCTCTATCAAAGGTGGCGGTTTGACCGCCTTTGACCTCGGTGTTTATCCACCAACCGGAGCTGGAGGGGACGGTCGATGGCAGGTAGGATGTCCCGGCCGGGGCTGGGGTATGTTAGGATCTAAATGGTGATTGGATCAATGGTAGTTATAACTAACCTACTTATAAATGCTTAGTATATTAGGCTTAAACCACACAATTACGTTATACTACTAGCCTTTGATCCTAATTTCAACAAGACATTCAAGCAGGTAGCTGTAGCTACCAAGATTCAGTGGAAGGTGACAACCAAAAAAAACGGGTACAAATAGAGTTCTTATGAAGTTTGAAGCCTATCAACCCATGGGAAAAAGTTCGCGAAAAAGTCGACGATAAATGGTTACCCTCATCATTTTCAGGGGCTATGTTAGTTTCAGGGAGGGGATGGTTAGTTGCAAAATCTCGGAATGTCTTTCAAACAAAGATCTGACATGAATTTCGTCGAACTGGCTCCTTTGATAGGCCATTTTAGGTATCTGTGGGTTCAAAATCGTGCAATTCTGCAAGTTTTTTTAGATAAACCTTCTCAAAGCCAATTCGGAACGATCCCTCAGATCAAGGTGTGTGCTTTCCAAAAAAAACAGCTTTTGAAGGAGATGAGAGCCGTCAAAAATTGATGAAACATAAGAAAACTGTTTGGAAAGGGTAAACATTGGGTTGTTCCCCCCTCCCAGGATGCCAGTCACCACCAGGATTACTATGTTTTTAGTAAAGGATCCCAACCTAAACCTTCATTTGCCACTGGAATCCTGGGAAGGGGGGAGTTTGTCCAAGGTAAACTTGTTAGCAGAATACCCTGATAGAAGCTGCAAAGACTGCAAAGATCAGGGTTTGCCATGATCACTTGAAAGACCCCTAAACAATTGGAGTTTCCACCCTGCATCACCAAGGGACTTTCAACATGTCAATCTTTAGGGTTGATTTTCCCATATAACAAGGTTCTTATGGTGGACCCCGAAGATGTTTGTCGGCATTTCCCTTGCAACTTTTTGCCAAAAAGTGTCTCCATTTTTGCACTCACTTCATTCGCTTCATTCCACATGCGACTCTTCCCAATGATTTCCTCAGATCTTTGCGAGAAAAACATGAACATTGGAGCAAAGCAAAAAAAAGCGACAAAGATTGGGAAAGAAACCGCCGAAACATGGTTCTACACTTTTCAAATCAAAGTTGGCCTTCATGTTTTTTTTGGAATCTTTGGTTGACATTTGAGGTGATGTTTTGTTTACTTTGTCACTCATCTTCCAATACGTTTAACCACCGTTGTCCCCTTGCAAAACTGAAGTTCTACCTTAGGCAGTTGCCAGGAACACAGCTGAAACCACACCTCATACTGTTGGAAGAAATCGTATAAAAAAAATGGAACATTCTCCCTAAAATAATAGGATATATGTAATCAAACCCCATAACAAAGGGTTTTGAAATATTGGCTGGTTAATGACGGGATCCTAAAAAATGGCTTATTATAATCCCTATATCACTGGGTTTTTTGCAATCCCCTTTAAAACAACCTAAACAACCAGGGGCCCTTTTTTCATTGCTCACCTCATACCTGATATACCACCATACCTCAGGTCGAAGCATCAATTCCAGTGGATTTGGCTCCAGTGATGTGATTATCACAAATATGAAACTCCGGCATTTCATCGCCACGGCCTTCAAGAACAATGCCTTGCACCATTTCGGTCGCAAAAACAGAAATTGGAAAATTTACCATGTGGAGATTCGTTGAAACGTTTTGCCATTTGGAAATTATTTAGCGCATGTAAAAATATTTGGGGGGAATCGGAACTTTTTTTTGAGGGAAAATGTTTTTGTGATGAACAAATTGTAAGGGTACCAACAAATTCACCAGGAAATTAGCCAGCACCCCAAGGCGTCAGCCCCCCGGGGTCGTCTGTTCTTCCCCCCCAAACTCGACGCATCTCGACCCCGTCCTCGACGTCCGGGCTGTTGAAGGGTATTGGATAAGACATCCACGGGAGATTTCACCACCATCAAGGCTGCAACTTGACAATGAGATTCTCGGACCTGATTGATGGACTCAAAACCAAGAAAAAGGTACCCTCCTCCAGGGAAAAAACATAATTATCCCCCAAAAAATATCAAAAAATGGGGATTTTGAGTCGATGATGTTCCGAACTTCCCGTTTGGGTGGGATATGTGATCCGTTCCCTTGGAGGGTAGTGGTGCGTTCGAATCAGGGAGGACACAATCCGAATAAGCAATCATAGGATTTTTGTTTACTCCCCTGGGGGAGTCCAAGTTGACCCTTCATTGAATGGAGTTTTTGGAAAAAATAATGATGTCTTTTAACTTATCCAAAGGAATTAGTTAATGGACAACATGGAATTGTTAATTAATGGAGTTAATAGTTGATCATTATTTTAGGTAGGGATGTATGATCAAGAATTCCAGGGGACGATTCTTGTTGATTGGCCTTTGACTTTTAGGGTAGTGATTTGATAAGGTTTAACCTAGTCATATTCCACCCCATTGATATTCACAAAGGGTTCATATAGTTTCATATGCTAGTAATACTGTTGATGGCAACCAGAAATCCGGCGAGCACCAGTGGAGGTTGGTAGTCTATCCGATTATTTACAAGGTTTAACACATCCCAAATGGTGCAAGGATTTCTGAACCATCAACAGTAGGAATATACAGCAACATATCCCACTATACAATGGGTCTGGTTTGGGCATTCCTATAGGGGCACTGCTTCATCATTCTATAGCGGTACAATATTGGATGATAAAAAAGGGATGCTTCACCAGAAATTCGGCCCCTGCAAGATTCACCATCATATATCTTTGGTTCAAAAAAAATTGCCTTAAGGAAACGATATATTTTTTTCTTGCAGCTTTTTTCCCATACCAAAATAAAGCATCCACCAATAATAGTAAGCTCGACTCTCAGACCCCCATTTTTGAGTAGGTATTCAGTTGGGGTTCAACGATGTCAACCTCTTTTTTTGGATCCACTTCTTCCCATCGTACCCGTGATTTTTTTGTCGAAACCAATAAACAAATTGAGCCACGAAAAAAAAAACGGGCCTTACTTTCCATTGGAAATCCTGGTTGGTTTTATAGGGATCCTTATAAATGGTTTATGAAATAATCCCTATATAACTGGGTAGTACTTCATCCCCTTTAAAACAACCTAAACAGAAACCAAGGTTTTTTTCATGGCTCAATTGGCTGCATCTTCGGGTCACGGTATTGCATTCCACACGGGAGTTCTCCGTCGGAGTCTCATGATGTCCCAGGTGGCGTAAGTGTATGGCAACCTTGGACATTTAGCGACTGGCCAGGATGCGGAGTGATTTTTTTTTCGCGACCCAAACAAAAAAAAAACGAATGCTGGGAATTTTCGTGAGTTATTTGCCATGCTAGAGAATCCGTTAAAAAAAACAAACAAATCCAAGAAAACCCTTTCCCTAAAAACGATTGCGGAATTTTTGCGAAAAATCACGAAAGGAACGATAGACAAATCCAAGCAACATCAATCACATTCTCTACTTCATTGTCTTGAACAATCACCTGCATGGTTCGGCGAGAAAGAAGGCGTTCTCTTTGGAGTAAAAAGGATGGGTAATATGTGTGTATATATAAATATATGTACTGAGTAACTAGGTCTATGTCTAGAATATAATATATATATATATATATATGTACTAGATGTACTTTACCTATCTGCATATTATTTCTGGAAAGAATTTCATAAACGTAGTTCATTCTACCATGTTGCATTTCTAGATATTTCTAGTATCAACAGTTTGGCTCGGTTCTGGCTGCTTCCAGTTCCCACCACCATTTTTTATAGGTTGGTTTACGAGTTTCAGCACGTTTTATAGTCAGGGTTTATCATCATCCGAAAGGAAGTTTACCATTTTCTTAAAATGGTGGTTGACTTCCAGGGTGATGATTCCAGGGTGATGATATATGGTAGAGATGTACAAACATCCTATGGTCAACAGAACTTCCGTCGTCAGAAATTTCAACTTGTCTTTTGTAGGTTTCTTTGTTATTGACTGAATTCGGTGGTAGAGTACTTCATCTAAAAAAATGAGAAACGTCTACTAGTTGATCCTGGGGATTGTGCGTATTACTTGGAGGGAATTTCCTGAAGTTTTTCCAGCGACTTTACCCCTCAAAAATGATGGTTTGTCGAGCCGCGATCCTTTCTCGTTGGGGAGGGCAAAAACAATTGGCAACGTCCAGCCGTTTTGGAATTGGAAGCTTCGGTGGAAGTTCTTAAAACAGTGAGGTCTTCAACCCCTGAACATATTTGCCGGGCCCCAAAAGGAAAGGATCGAAAATCGTCTTCCAGCCATCATGTTTCGGTTCGGGCGAGGCTGTTAAACCTCGGTTCGGGGATGTGTTTCATCCCAAATCCCTTGGCGCCTTCGGCAGGCGTGTGACAAGGATTCCGGTGCCACAACGTTCCAAGCGATTTTTGGAGATCTCACTGACCACCTGTTTCGCCAAGTGGGACGCCAAGATGGTACCACCATGGTTTTGTGTGTGTGTGTGTGTTGACCACCGGTGGACTTTTTTGGTCCCTGAAATTCAAGATGGGTTCACTTTTATACCAATTGGAAAAGGTGCTTATGACTATGAGGGGTTTATCTTACAAAAGCTGTGGATGATGTCTTGTTTTTTGATACCCTGGCATGCTTCGCAAAAATCTTCGAGTGGCGACCTGTGGGTAAATAGAAGTCTACTACATGACAGCAAAAACAAAAACGCCATCGAAATGGTATGACTATCAAGTGAAAAGATCCCAAATTTTGTGGGGATTTGACCCGGATAATTCAAATTCAAATGTCAAAAACCATCGATGCTGACTTTGCGATAGGTCACTTTGAGAATGAAATGACATTTTGTGACTCAGACAATGTGGTGATTTTTGGGTTCCATCTTCGTTTTAGAAGGTATAACAAGTTCTTCCGTTTCTTCACGTTGATGGTTGATAATCTGACGAAAAGCCCTATGAAAAGGAAATCTGCTGACGAAAACTCAGGAAACTCTGCCACCAAGTATCACAAACACCTCTCACTATTTGGAAATCTCTCAAAAATCTTGGGAATTTATCCTTCACTTTGGACCTAAAAATCTCTAATACGTGATGTCCTACAAAAAAATCAGATGCCCTTATGGTTCAACACACATGGCTACAAGGGACGTCCACCCGGCCCGTTTTCAGCATCAACAAGGCCACTTCAACAGGTACTTGGACTGGATGTCCCGGTTGGATGGTAATAAAAGGTTAGGAATTAAGTGAGTGAGTTATACCGTGTACCCCCAACATATATCACATTTATAGGTAACTTAGAACCCATTATCTAACCATTGATTGATCCTAACTTGCTCCTGGGACATCCTAGTATCATTTTCCGGCTGAAAGTTTAAAATGAAAAACCTTCCGACGCGGATGTTTTAATGAAGACACTTGGATGGGGAGGGAGATCTGCAACCCCCTTTGAACAAAGTTTGGTAGACTTCAAAAAGAACAGTTTCTTCCTCCGTTACCCGCAAAAAAGGCAAAAACAAACAAACAAACAAACAAACAAACAAACAAGCAAACAAACAAACAAACAAACAAACAAACAAACAAACAAACAAACAAACACGACAAATTATGTGTGTGGTTTTAATGTTTCCAACCGGCTGTTCTTGAAAAAAAACTCTGAAAACAGCCCAACCAAAAAAAAACTCACTGCCTGAGGCTCTTCCAATTCATCGTTTCCACCTCCATTGACCCAAATAGCTGTGCCGGCTGCTGTAATGTGATTCCTAAGATCAGAGTTTTTCAGATTTTTTGTTGAAGGGTAGGAGAGGTGTAATTTTCCATACAGCCTGCACCTTACCAAATAAGCTTTTGTATCAGTTTTGTTTGCTTGGAAGGTGTTCCCAAAAACACAACAGTTTTTCCACCCCTTTCTCTGCATCATGTTTCCGCCAACTTTGGTGGAAAACACGACGTTTGGGAGCACTACCAGGGAACAACGATGGTGTTTTCCACCCCACAAAAACAGAACCACGCAAAGGCTGATTCAAGCTCCAAGAAACCCCAAAGATTGACGAATGGTTCAACTGAACATGATGGAAACCCAAAAAGAATCTCCTTTTCGAGGAGTCAAGAAATTCAGCTGAACCATGTTGCAGGGGTCATCTGAAAAACTTCCCAGAACAGTAACGAATGTCCCCTGTTCCCCTGAAAATTCCAACGGTTGGATGAAGATGATTCATTTCTTGTTGAAATGGTCCCTTTGTTGGGGGGGACATTCGTTCATTTTCGGGGTAGCTTTGTATCTTCATCTGGGATATTAGTTCTGATGAACTCTCATCTGGCTTGAAGGGATGTATAAAACCACCCCTAAGAATCCTGACACCTCAAACATGGCGTCATTTTGAAGACCCAAAAACACCCCTGCGTTTCATACAGGTTCAATCACCCGAAACCGGGATTCTTAGAGACCAAAAAATCGTCAATTTCGACTGGTCAATTTCGACAGTTTAAAGGGATAAACCTATCAAGTCCGACTGGTTTTAGCGGCTGATTTTCTCTTCAACGACTGGTCACTTGAAGGATCATCCTGGGACTTGTAGGTAGTTAATAACTATGGTGATCGTAAGTCCCCTTTCTGGATCGGGTTCGGGGGCCCCATCCAAATGGCCGAACGAATGGGATGATCCTCCAAGTATTGGTTTAACCCACCAACCCTCACTACTGAAACCAACCCAAATCCTCCAACGGCCTCTTTCCCAAGTGTCGCGATAATTTGACTTGTGCAATTGGTCGCGATGGCATCACGATTGACATTTTGAAAGATGCAGTCCTTAAGCAGCCAAAAAAGGATTGATCTACCCTCTCTTAAAACTAACAGCAAGTTCGCCCCTGAAAAAAGGCCCCAATTCGCCCCAGTTGCTATTTCAGGATTTTCCTAGTTCACCTCAGCAGTTTTTGTCGTCCCCTCCCCCCAAAAAAATGAGTGGAAAAATACGTTGATTTCGGAGCTGATATCCCAAATTGACACAAAAAAAATTACATCATCATTTGAAAGTCTCAGGATCTTAAGGCTAACCAACTCAGTGTGTCCTTCTCGGTTGTGGTGGAGAGTCTAAGCGAATACCCATCGCTGAAAGTAACTATTTTCCTTTCGGGAAGGCCTATTTTCAGGATCCTGATGGACTATGATCATGGGGCAACATTTTTTGTCGCTGGTGGCAAAAATTCTAGGTTGAAACAGTCACTAGTCATACACTCTGGTAAACTAACATAGCAATGGAAAATGGACCCTTTGAAGATGTGTTTCCTATTGAAAATGGTGATACTCCAGCCAGCTATGTTTGTTTACCAGAAGTATCCCTAACACTTAGTAAGCTAGGCTCAATTACTGACTAACCAAAAAAAACAACCACGGTTTTTAACGGGGCTTTCCAGCTTGGAATGAATCTGAAAGGAAAATAGGAAAGGAAAATTGCAAAAACTAACATGGAACAGGAGAAAAATGATACTGGGATGTCCATGGGAGCGATTGATTCACGATCGTCCTGCTTACCGGACGTATCCAACCTGTTTATACAGGGGTGAAATGATCCATTTAGAAACGGTTTTTGATAAAACGATGAAATCTATAAATATATTTATATACATGGAGATGTTTATAGTTATATTTATGTATATATGAGTGATTGTATTGAAATATGCGAGGATGGGCTTAATATTGTTGTGTGTGTGTTGATTTGGGAGTATACTCAGCAGTGAAGTCTTGTATTCTTGTTTTTCTTTATGTGATAGACATAAATGGACTGTGAATTACAAACCTGAGTTACTCTTCAGTGGTATGAGGTTGATGAGAAAAGATGACAACTGAATTGCACCTTTTTTGTTTTCGGGCTTTTCCTGAATATCGAAAGTTTAGAGCTTCAGGTGCAGGTTTTCTCCTTGGCAGTTTTCTAGGCTCTACACTAAATTTTGAATGCGTTGTTTTGGATTTTGTAATTATGCTGCGTTGATGAATTCGAATGTTAGAAGAAATGTTGGAAAAATGTTAAACAGAAAAAAGAACTGTCCTCCATGTCAAAGTACTGCTTCCAATTGGTAGGTTTTCCTGTGCAGTGCTACATGCAAAGAAAGCAATAAGGTTGAAAAAAGAAAGCTGTTCAGAAGTAATTGTAATAGGTTCTGCCTTGAAATGACTTTTCAGTCTTGTCCACAAAAGTGTTCCACCCATACGGCAATATCGTCTGTAGAGCCTGTCAGGCCCATGGTTGTTATATTTGTAGTACCAAAACAACAAAATGATTGTGACGTGGTAAATAATTGTCATGTCTTTGCTTTTTCCAGAGTCTCAATGTGCAGGCATGGACCTCTTTCATAGAACGGTGCCCCGCGGATGAGAATAAGGCCTGTTGGGGAGTAAGAAAGATAGGATCTTTCTTTTCAATCATTTTGTAAACAAGTCTGTTCTCGACATGTTTGGTAAAAAAGGCCCTGCTCTGAAAAAAATATTTGGAAAGGCACCTGTGATTCTCAGGTCTTCCGTCTTTTCAAAAATCGTTTGGGCTCCTCCGCTTTGGCGAATCTTTGGGATCACGTAACCTCGAGACAGACGCAGATTTCATCCAGATGAAACAAAAAGATGATTCATACATGAATACGCATGCCTTCTTTGTCTTGTCGTGGCTGCGTCCTGATTGCTTGGCAATACGGAGGAAGTTTATGTTGTCCTGCAGGTTTTGGTGCCAACCTGGCGGAAAGCAGTCGTATATACATATATATATATATATATATGTGTGTGTATTTTTCGTTTTTCGCTTTTTGTTTTGTAGGCGGCCTTGTCTTTGTTGCATAAATTAAACTTCTTTCAAAACTAGGGCTTGTGTAAATGCCGGGATAATTCTTCAAGAAGGTATGCACCATTGAGTCCTTGGAACAAAGGTAGGATTGTAGACACATGTGTGTACAAAAAGATGGGTGCATTTTAACAATATTGGTGTTTTTAAGAGCTCAGCACATTCGATGGACGTAGCCCGTGCATCAGGATAGACGATACGCGGTTGACTGGTGTTCCATGAAAATAGGCTGGTGCTCCTGTCCAACTCAAAAAATTGTAGATGTACCATAGAAAGCTTCATAATTGATTCTTCAAAGTTGCCTGAGTCATCTTCTGCAAACATCATAATGATCCTCCCATATTCACCGCCATTCTTTTCTCGCAATCTTTGGAAGGAGTGTACCTGCGTTCGACGTATTGATTTGTTTGTTTTTTAGAAAGTCAGTGCACCTTGGGTTCAGGCAGCACGACAACAAAGTCTTCGAAAAGATCAGCATCACCGGCAAGGTCCCATTGGGATACTCGTTTCTGCCCAGAAGCACTGATCATGTGCAATAGTATTGAGCAGAAAAGGGTTCAATTTGAATTAAAAGATGGATTCGTATCTCTTTTGGATCACAATTCGTTTGCTGCTGCAAAAACGCTGAGCTAAATCCCGCAGACTTCGGCCGTCTGGGGGTTAGAGCTGCCGGGGTCTTCGCAGTCGAAAGCACCTGCTGGAACCTTGTTTTCCGCATCCGGCACCGAACCTTCCTTGCCTCCAACCTCGTTGCCGCTCGCTTCGCATTGGAAGACTTGCTCCTTCTTCAGAGGTTCATCGACGTTTTTGCCACCAGCTTGCTTTTTCTTTTCCTGAAGACGAGAAAAATTGCATATGAAAAATTCAGCACTGAGACTGTTTGGATGTTTCTTTGGTTTCTTCGCAATGTCTATAAAACAGATCTTGATTTAAACAAGACTTTTTTCCTGGGTCGACATAGCAGTTGCTTCAGCGGTGCGCTCACCTCGAGTGTATGTGGTTTGTTTTGAATGCTTAATAAACATTGAGCGCGGAACTTGCGGAAAATTTCGGTGGCAGAACCTGGCGTCTTGGTTGTCTAATTTGGGAGGATTTTCACTGCTGTTCTTTTAGCTCGATAGCAAATGAGAATACCACTGGGAACCAATGATAGCGTTATCCTTCATCATATCTTATAACAGCGTAATGTAGACAGTTCAATCCACTCATAAACTTTCAGAGTTATCTCATAGGGGTGAGTACCATGGACATCCCAGTGGTTTCCAAGTTCAGAGTTATCTCCTTTTTCCAGACCCTCCATGTTTAGTTTGATCCCACGTGAAAACTTGTTGAGAAAATACATTCCAATCATACCCACAGGATCCATGGGAATGGTATATTTACCTACATTTAACGTAAAAGTCAACCATTCATCTAGGTCAATGTAGGTAAATCTATGCCATTCCCATGGATCCGTACGGGAATGGCAATCTTTTGTCAACCTCCCAACGGGGCAAATCCAGGCGCAAAGGTTGGGAACTGATAGACTGAATGACTGGACCCCTTAGGAGTGATCCAGTTTTCCCATTTTTCCATATGATACAACCAGCCTGGGATGGTCCTAAAAACCTTGTAAATCATCGGAAAAATCTACCAACCTCAACTGGCGAGTTTGCCGGATTTCTGGTTGCCATCAACAATATTTCACGGGCAAACTCTCCGTATCATCTTGCCGTTTTGGGACTCAAAGTTCTGCACTATTCCCTCACCTTCAAGAAAAAATTTGGAGAAACTATGATATGCACGAAGGGTAACCCCCCATGCCACCCCCCCAAGAAAAAGGCCCTAATAATGCCTAATTAAGGGTCAATGGTCAATGGTGGTTAATAATAATAACCCCTTAATAAGGCCTGATTTTCTGGGGGCGTGGTACCCTTAAATTCTCATGATATGACAAACAATGCCAAACAATGCTTTGTGAAAAGCAAATTCATTCAGCAAATTACTAACATTTAAGCATCAATTTGAAAACTATGCGAATCATTGCTGGTAATCTATGTTAATTCAATGAGTAGCGGAAAACATACAAACCACCAACACCCATAACTGGTTAGTGCTCAACATCCACCTTGCTCATTTGCTCGTCATTTCGTAGGGAAAAAGGCCATCAATTTCTCAAGTTCTCCATCCCACATAGTAAGTAGTGAGCAACTATGGTGATCATAAGTCCCCAAGACCTGGGGTTGTGGGACCCTTTCCAAATGGCCGAACTCCATGGCTTTAACAAAACGGGGAGATCCTAACCACTGCATCTAAATGGGATGATCCTCCAAGTTCTCCACAGAAATTTCGGTGCATGGCGAGTTGCTTTCACTGTGGCGCTGGCGAATTGCTTCCGGACCAAGACCGCTGGAGGGCCCTTGCTCCAAAGGACTTCGTCCAATTGCTCCGAATTCTCAAAACTGCAGGGATTTGCGTAGCACTTGTGAGTTTCCATTCGGGTTGAGTGGCTAGGAGTAGGTGGATATAATATATCATAATGTGAACATATACATTATATATATATATCCATACAAATATATATATCCATGCAAATATATATTATGAATATCTCTTTTTATCCCTTCTATTTTTGAGAGTGAACATTTGAAACCAATCCCTGGTTGGTGCATCCCTTTCACCTGGAATCTTTACCAAAACAAAAGCACCCCAGGCGACTCCGCCAACAAGCGACTGAGAAAAAAACAAGAAAACAGCAGGGAAACGGATCAATTGATGTGTTTTTTTTCCCTTATTTGGATGATTTTAGCATATGTGTTTGCAAGTTTGGAAAGATTTAGAGAAACAAAACACACCAAAATGGGGTGGTAAATGGAGAAAACTATCGACTTGAAAGTCTGCTTTCTAAGGGGCAATAGCTGAATGGCAAAACAATTAACAGGATACACTCCCTTCAACCGACTTGGCTAGCAGCTACGAAAAGGATATAATCATCTCACAAAAACTTCCTTGGGAGGTGCTATGTTGATTCTTGGGATTGTATGTGTTTCTACTCATGTTTTTCTACTACTGGAGCTCCTTCCCATAATCTTCGTAGAAAGCTATCTTCAAAATTTTCCCGGCCTTGTGCTGAGAATTCGTACACTGGGACGGTGTTCTGAATACATCCGTTGAAGTGCAACGTTTAGTCCACAATCGATGCTGCTGCAACAATCCAAGAACGTGCAATGCGACACGGTCACCTGCGAACGTTGATTGAAGAGTTTGAAGAGACCAACAACTCATACCATCTCAAGTTTATTCCTAGTAGGTTCTATGTGGGGAGGAAAATCTTCAAAACGGAATTTCAGAAACCCTTATGTTGTAGGATTGTTCCCACAATCTTCATCACCAGCAAGAGTTTCCCTTGTTAATCCAGGAAGCCTCGGCGTTTTTTCTCATTCTTGTTCAGGTCCATTCGGTGGGTAAAAACACATCTGGAGAAAAAAAACTATACACCCCGTCACCCTGAAAATCGGCCGAAAATGGCCCCAAAAAAGGAAACGATCGTATATTCCAATCATCCATTTTTCAGATGCTTTTGCTGTTTCAGTGAGGGTTAAACTGGTCAACCAAGTTCAAGTAGCTGTGGCCGACTCAAACTGCTTACTATTGAACATTGTACACAACGAGTAGCCACTCCTTTCTCCCGTGGGTTCAGGAGAAAATGGCAGTTGGCTCACCGAACCTGAGAACGGTAATGGAACCCAAATACCTTGCGTTTTGGAGATGATTATAAACCCCGATCATCATCTGACGTTCGGTGATTGGATCCTTAGGGATCAGATGAAAAAAAATATCCCAACGGAAAAAATGACAAAAATTCAGAATTTCGTGGCGATGTGACACCCCCAAAGATTGATCATCGTTTGATCATGGTCATTCCTTTTTTGACGAAAAAAGCTATCTTTTTGTTGTATATCTTTTATCTATGTCAATGGATTTTATATTTCATTGATTTTTGTTCACTCATTTTTTCACTCTATGGATTCTTTCAAACATTTTTTTGTTTCGATCAATCCATGAGTTGCCCGTTCAGTTGCTGTTGATTTCCCTGAAGCTTCCAGGTGTCTCACCGAAAAATGTTTCTGTTAAAAACAAACCCAGTTTTCACCCTGATACTGTTGATGGTTCAGAAATCCGGCGGTCACCAGTTGAGGTTGGTAGTTTATCCAGGTGTTTGCTTCAGATTTCTGAACCATCAACAGGAGTCTTGATGATTTTGGCAGCTGATGCAAATCTCCCTAAGGATCCAGCTATGTCCTAAGAATCCGCGATTTTCCCTACATCCTGGGGATGGGATGGGATTGGACTTAGACCAGCAATGGACCTACTGGATCGGGATGGGTCGAAAGATTCTTAGGGTTTAAGAAATACTGCTTGTTTAATAGGGATCCTTATAAGGCTTTATAATAATCCCCAAATAGTTGGGAAGCATTCCATCACCCTATATATACCCCAACACGACCAGTTATATACCTTAAATGATAGTTATATTCCCAACAAAACCATAGATACCCAGTTACATATACCCTCTAGGGAATTAACACATCCCACCAAACGGGAAAAGGAAAATCATCGACTCAAAATGCCATTTTTGGGGGGATATGTTAATTTTTCCGGAGGGTAATCCCTTATAACGGTTTATTTATATACCCTATATATAACCAACCAGGAATTTTTCATCGCTCCATCTCTACAAAACTTCCCCACCTCTGGGCACCTCAGATCCACAGCGGTGCGGCGTGCTGCATGAAAATGGCACTGTTGCAAGTGCACCTGTCGAAATTGGGCAACCGAGGTGCCATCCATTTTCGAAAAGTTGTGGTTGAGTTCCAGGGATCACCAAGAATTTCAGGTACCTAAAATGGAGGGTTTCCTGAACCTTCTAAAGCTATATGGGGGTGAGGTAGCTATATGGATGTTTTGTCGAAAATAGTGGTACGTTTTCCCTCCAAAGTCATCCATTTTTTC
The DNA here is from genome assembly GCA_000507305.1 of Breviolum minutum Mf 1.05b.01. Lineage (NCBI taxonomy): Eukaryota > Dinophyceae > Suessiales > Symbiodiniaceae > Breviolum > Breviolum minutum. The sequence goes on along the minus strand of DF240522.1, from coordinate 74,067 downwards.
ATAGGGTTTTCCATGTTATGTTCACCATCCATTTTGCGGTGTTTCCCCCTATTATTGGAAACAGCCATTTTCAAAAAGTTGTGGGTTGAGTTCCAGGGATGGGTTTGGTGTTTTCTGTTCCCAGATTGGTGCTGGGACCCTTCCCGTGGTCTTTTTTTTTTTCCGGATTTGGTGTGTTCTGTTCCAGGGATCAGCAGTGGCATTCCCAAAAAACAGCCTCGAGGAGTTGATTGAAGCATGAGGTATTGATTGATTTTGCAGGTTCCCAAAAAAAGGCTTTCCTCATCGCCATTCATACAACTGAGATGGGCCCAAGGGGTGAAAACAGCACCCCTACAAGTAGGGGTTTATTCACTCCAGTTACCCATTTGCAAGGCCCATTTTTGGGGGTGCCCATCTCGTGGTGTTGGTTGGGAGGGAAATTGGTCGAAGGATCCATTGGAGCACCATATACTTACACGTATGTTGGTTCATATGTTTCAAATCACCCTTCACGTAGGTTCTATGGTTTTACCATACATGGATCCTATCGGTGTATATATGCAAAATATGGAGTTTTGCATCTGTGAGTACTTGACACTGGAAGAGGACAAAGGTCGTCTTTTTTGTTAAAGGACCAACAAAAAGTACAAAACAAAAAACACAAAACCATGCCATCCTTTGAACAGTTGGCAGATTCAACAACCCTTCTAAGGGCGCCAAATCTGGGGATGCCAAAAAAACGCTCAATGAAACTGACTCAACCTGGATGCTTGCATAAACAAAAATGTGCGGATGCTGAAGTTTGCAACCAAGGAGAAAAACAAAAAAATATCTTTGCTTGGAGGCCGTACTAAAACCTGATGATGATGATGATGATGATGATGATGAAAATGAGGTTGAAAATGATGANGATGGATGATGGATGATGGATGATGGATGATGGATGATGGATGATGGATGATGGATGATGGATGATGGATGATGGATGATGGATGATGGATGATGGATGATGGATGATGGATGATGGATGATGGATGATGGATGATGGATGATGGATGATGGATGATGGATGATGGATGATGGATGATGGATGATGGATGATGGATGATGGATGATGGATGATGGATGATGGATGATGGATGATGGATGATGGATGATGGATGATGGATGATGGATGATGGATGATGGATGATGGATGATGGATGATGGATGATGGGATAGTGGATGATGTTGTCTATTGAAGCTCCAAACCAGTGGTCCCAAAAAAGGAGGATACACCCCCCAAACCACAAATCCGCAGTGATCAATCCGCCCTTGTGACATTCCATTATACCTACTGGTTTGGCTCCATAGGAATCCTTACAAATGGCTGATTATAATCCGCATAGAACTGGGTAGTAATTCCCATCCCCTACCCTAAACTGGGCCCATCAACCACATCTCCCAAAGGTCCACCTTCGCTGCTTTGTGTACTTTGAGGCAATAGCTACCTGGTGGTGGAAAAACCGTCTTTGTGGGGATGGGGAAATTCTTACAGTTGCCCTGGGAACTCACGTGAAAAAAAACACGAAAAAGGCCGGTGAAAAGTAGGATAACCCATTTTTTTCGCAACCCCAAATTATGGAAGTTGCCAACTTTTTTTGTAAGGATTGAAATCCAAGCCATTCTGTGGGGTCAATAATTTTGACCCACAGACATATGTGTCTAAAATGATGCGTAAAGAACCACCTTCTCACCAGTGAACCATTATTGGGTGATTAAAAAGAATTCCACAAAAAGCAAGGGCCCCCCAACAACAACCAAAAAACACCAATCTTGAAAAAGGATTTGGATTCGTTTCCAGCTCCATACAATATAGCTCCCCCTTTTTTCAGGAAATGCATCATGAGCCACATGTGTTCTTCTTGTTTGCCCTTTGTTATGTCCATTTGCAAATCAATAAAAACGAAAACATGTGGAGTGTTTCGAGTGAGCCCTGTACAATGAAAGAGAAACCTCTCCAACCACCTTTGTCTCAGAAAGGTTTATATATTCAAATTTCCTCTCTGGAAGGAATTTGTATATCGCAAAACCTCTTCCCATCAGCCAAACAGGAGCTAGCTAACCATTCGTTACGTTTGGGATTCTCGGCATAACCATTTGACTGATAATGATGGCATAGGATAGATTGGTTTTGGGTTCCCCAAAATTGTCTTTTCCTTTGAAAGTCGTGCTGCGACAATTCCTGGTGTCTTTGCTAAGGACTACTAAGGAATTTACCACTAAGGTCACTAAGGAACCTCTAAGGAATTTCCCACTTCACTGAGCTGACGGCGACTATACGAGGGCTGCAGCTCATCAACTTTCTACTAAACAGGAGCTAGCTCTTCAGCTATTCGCTGTTCTGAATGCCATTTGTAGTATCAAAATCCTAAGTGGGTAAGAAGTATGGTGCCAAAAAACCCTAAAAAATCAGCTCATTGGGTCGCATCTACCCGACCGATTGGGGTAGACTGGTAAGTCCGGACTTACCACCACTGTACACCGTGAAATAAATCACGATATACTTAGATGTGATTAAGATGCTTGGAAAAAGTTGCAAAACTACGCTCCCAAATGATGGTTTACCATGGTACAAATAAAAAAACATCAAACAAAACAAATCCAAGACGCCCATTGACCCTGAAAAAACACACAAAGACACAAAGTCCCCAAAAAAAAAAACACAAAGTTCCACCAACTTCAAACTTTGTCCCACCAATAAAAGAAGACTGGGTTTTTCTTTGGTTTTTTTCAAGGTAAACCTCTAGAACCTAAGGTTTTTAGAAAAAATACCTGATGTTGTCACATTTTTTTTGGTATTACGAATGCGTTTTTTGCTGCCGTTTTTCGTGATACACTCCTGGCACCACCCAAATTGCCACTGACAATAGGTTTTTTTGCCTCAAAAAGGAAATTTCATCGAACCCACCTACCTTGCGAATTTTCAAAAATCAAATTTTCGCTCTTCGTTTCCAGAAAAAGACCCGTGTCCTCCGGTTTTTCAACATCACGAGACAAAACACAACTCTAGGATGAATCCCATTCATCTTGCCTTCCCTCAAATTAACATGGCACCTGAACATGTATGGTTGGAATACTGGTTTCTTTTTGGGATGGTCTATTTTCAGGGGCTATGTTAGTTTCAGGGAGTGGAACGTTCCACAAAAATGCCTAACTATTTGGCCGAAAAAAATCCTCGACGACTCCGCGAGCGGCGGGCCGCCTTGAGTTTCATGTCCGGGTCCATCCAACTTCTGCCACGCTTCAAAGTCGCACTGCATCGCGAAAACGTTGCCCGCCGCCACCTTCGTCGGGGACTCCGTGGCGCAGTCATTATAAAAAAGATGTTTTACTGTCATAGGTCAAAAAAACATTTGTCAAACCAAAATGTCAAATTGAAATCCCTCTTTTCAATAAGAAGTTTGAAACGAAATCCCAGATTTCAACCAAAAATGGACAGCCAGGGTTTCAGAAATCTGGGTGTTTCAACCGAGAAGAGGTGCACTGTGAAAAAGAAACATGGACACCCAGAATTCCCATACTCTTTCCACGGACTTCCTCTGCGTTTCAGCATCCAGCTGTTGATGCTCTGGCTGTTAGTTTTCTTGGGTGTATTTCTTCAACCTAGCTAGCGAAAATGGTGCAAAGTAGTATCAGTCACCAAAGCCCTATACATTCAATTAGGTGTTTTTTCCCCAAAGGCAGCTGTAAAAACATTTGCAAAATGAACCGTCCCGTCAATCAAGCAATATTGGGGTTGACGTTCATCTCGGGTTCAAATTACAACAGGATGAAGTCTGGAGATCGAACTTGAGAATGGCAACGTCGGCTCCGTACAACCTCGGACCGCATACCTCGGACCTCGGACCTCAAACCTCGGACGGACCTCAGACCTCGGACCTCGTACTGTGGACCTCGTACCTTGTACTGCGGACCACCTGGATGTAGGAACTCGTACTTTGTACTGCGGACCACCTGGATGTAGGACCTCGTACCTTGTACTGCGGACCACCTGGATGTAGGACCTCGTACCTTGCACTGCGGACCACCTGGATGAAGGACCTCGTACCGCGGACCACGCAGATCATCTGAACATCCAGCCACGGGCATGCGATGGTGGTGCCAGCAATGCCTTCGCACAGAAGAAAGAAACATACTGCGCGTGCAAGTTCAAGGAAGGTTACCACCCCTAACCCGAACCCATGGACGGTTATCATCCAGAAACCATGCACTCGTGGTGCATAGCATCAAACACGTGTGCAAGTTCAAGGGCCGACATTGTCAAACATGTGCGCAAGCTCAAAACAAGTGGAACATACTTTACGGGAAAATTGGGGTCCAAGATGTGCAGGAAGGTTGCGCCTATGATATGTTTAATTGCCTGTAACTGTAACTTTTGCACGGCGTCCTCTTCCTGGCAGCTGCACACAATGCTGACCACGTCTGCAAGAAAGATGAGGATCACACCGTTCCCATGCTGCTCCGGGGCCAGAAGACGCACAAAGGGAAAGTGATCTTGGTGCAGGAGCTTGCACAGCCGGCGGCCGTGGACTCCGGCTATGCTCTCTTGAACAGCGGCCATTTTCTTAAAGGGCTGGATGGCTGTCAGCTGCAGGTCGTTCAAATGCTGCTGGATGAGCTGGTCTTCCAGATGCACGCGGCTTTCCTGGCTGATGGGCCTGGTAGGTACGATCGCCATGTCGGTCACAGCCTGTTGCCTTAACAACATCTCATCGGTAGTAACATTCCACACCAAGGGCAGCACAAAGCGGTCATGGGACCACAAGAAAACATCGAGCTTGCTTGCCCAGCAGGGGATCGAAAAAGGCTTTCACAACGTACTCCAACACTTTGGTCGATATGCGCGACAGAGGTTTGCCTCCGAACTCTTTGTACTCGTCAACTAGGTGCTTGAGTTTCCACGTTGAATGGCAGGTCGAGCTCCGGAAGGACAAAGAAGGCCTTGACACCGTAGGCATTTTGTTGGCGCAGCACTACGCGCACCAAAGCACTTGGCATCACGTAGAGGCTCAACTCAGCGTGCTCTATGTCTTCTGGAACAAGGGTGTTACCTGCGATTTTTTTCTGCTGCGGGCCCATCAGCACGCGAGTGCAGGTTTCAGTAGGCAACGCGCCTTTATGCAAAAGCTGCTGCCGCCATGGCTTCTGACGCTCTACCGAGAAGTGCGCCAGGGTTTCGCCGGACATGGTGGCCAGAGTGCACGGGAGCATGGGCAAAAGCAACGGCCGGTGACAAGGTTGTTTGCTGAATGCTTGGGTTGCAATTCAATGGCAATAGCAGCACGCCTTCCAATTTACGAAGACGTTCTCGAATTTTTCCATTGTTCCCCACCCCTACAAAATGGTCAATTGGGTAGAAATACGGCCTCATGTCTTTAACAAGTTGACTGAAAGCACCCCTGATGGCAGCGCATGCGGGGGACTTACCTGCGTTGGGGCCGCCGGTCGGGCAAGCCCACCACCGGGCCTTGCAAGAGAAGGTTTTCGACCGGCTTGCGCTGACACGATGCAAAGCATGCCTGGAAAAGGTCAACAAACGTCATTCACACCTTGCACAAATTCGACGGTCGATGGTCGACATCGGGGAGGTACTCGAAATGCATCTACGTACCCAGAACGTGGATTGATTGACTGGTTGACATTGATCATTGATTAATCGATGGATTGCCTGATTGATTGAAAATTGGGATAAACAACATCTCAATGAGAAAGGGTGCAAGTGCAAGTCGTAAGCGTGAATGTGATGGAAACATGATAGATATAATCCTCCTACGTCGGTCAAAACCTCGGGACTCGGACCCTGTACCTCAGACCTCGGACCCAGTCGGCTGTGGAAGTCGTTGGCAATATTTTGTTGGCATTTACAGCCTTCCGCACCGTGACTTCTATAGGACCTGTACCCACGAAATGGCAACAGGATCATTGTATGATCACAGTGCTGTTTCCCTAACAAATCCACGATCAGATCTACTGGTATGCATTTTGTTGAGCTTCCCTTATTATCGTGATCAGTGATCGGATCGCCAGGTGATCTATTAGCATGGTTAATACCTATCATTTATTCAAGTATATAAGGTAGATACCCAACCCACCACTCATCCAATCACCCGGAAAAATTGGATGGAAAACAAAAAAACACCACCGGTTTACCCACGAACACCGCGGCTGAACAAATTTGCAGACAGATCCCTGCCTTGAGCAAGGTATGAAAGACACTACTTCGAAGACCTTAAGCTGGAAACCCAGATGTCGGATGTTGGACGTTGGAAGCCATGTCTGGGGCGTTTTTGGTTGGTTTCCAAATGGTCTAACCCCCGAAAACTAACATTGACCCTAAAAATGATGGTTTTTAGAAGGAATCTCCTCTTCCAGGGGCTCATTTTCAGGTTCCATGTTAGTTTTCGGGGGAGTAACCCCTCCAGGGAACTAACATATCCTTTACGCAGGCACTTTTTGAAGATGGTTTTTTCCTTTTCCCGTTTGGGTGGGATATGTTACTTATTTTGTGGAGGGTAATTTCTGGGGCTCATACCCTGACTTTTCTTACCACCACTTCACCCAACAAACCCTCTGTACCCTTCAAAAGTTGAGGGATTCCTAGCAGGCAAAGAAAACAAAAGGAACCAACCTATCGACATGTGCAAGACATTTAACCAATATATATTCAAACTAGGCCATTCCGGGGTCTCATTGGCCATGTTCAAGGGTTGTTACCCATGAACTTGACAGGAAGTTAACTTTCACATACTGTTGATGGAAGAAATCTTGCACCACCTGGGATGTATGAAACCCTGTAAGTACTGGGACGTTGACCAGATCATACCAGATCAACTGGTTATCCGGATTTCTTCCATCAACAGTATTTGCACTGGAAACCATTTTAGTAAACTCATCAAAATCAATTTTGGCCCAAAAAAGGACACCGAAAAAAAAAAAGATATATATATATATATAATAAAAAACCAACAATTTAGTTCCAAAACCAAAAAAAATCGCTGAGGAAATTTTCGAGCCCTGCCAGTTTTTTGGGGAGGGTTCCTGGAGTGGCGACTTTGGATTGAAACTGCAAAAAAAGATCTTCTTGGATGTCCCGGGAATTGGTAAAAAAATCCAGTAAGTGGGTCATAACCCCAAATATATCCCATTTGTAAGTAGGTTATAACATCTTATAACCCATTGATCCTAACCATTGATCCTTAACTTCCTGGAACATCCTAGTTGGACTATTTCAGTGAGGAGAGTACTCACGGATGGCATTTTTTCCACAACTACCAACACTGTATTTATTATATGTATATATATATATATATATTCCATTCAAAATTCGCAAAAAGCTTGTCCGAGTTTTGAAACAGTGGTCACATTCTATGACACAAACCCAAACAATGCACTGTTATAAGGAAAATTCCTCAAAATCACCATACATCTGAGCCATGCAAAGAACCATCTTACTTTCCATTATACCGGTTGTTTAATCGGGATCCTTATAAGTGTTGACCGTGCAATCATGGCTTACTTGGAGGATCATACCATTTGGTAAGTGGTTAATAACCGTGACTAGCAACTAAGAATATTTTGTCAACTTGGATTTTTGTCGGAAAGATAAGGAAACCAATTATTTCTGGAGAAAAAAACTACCTTTTTACAGGAGACATCCCCATCACTCAGGTAACAATGACTCTACCCTTTGCTGCCAAGCTGCAGGGTGGCGGAACGACCTGGAACATGCGTTTTAAGGGCCCGAGAGATATCAAAATCACCATGGGCCCTAGTCAGCAGTTATAGTTGGTTGTGGCTGGCGTCTTTTCAATCTGCGATCAGTGTGAACCAATGCAACCAATCTGACAAAAGCAATTTTGAGAAAAACTATTTCTCAAAAAAAGACAACAAAGTACAAAGGGGTGTGAATTTCATGTTTGGAAAAACACCCCCGTTCTCGCACGAGGGGTGCTTGGAACCAACACCAACAACAACAACAACAACAACAACAACAACAACAACAACAACAACAACAACAACAACAACAACAACAACAACAACAACAACAACAAC